>JARQAB010000369.1:0-15428 GCA_036172955.1 Meloidogyne arenaria
GTCCATGTGCCCTACTGTCCGTACCTATGGAAGATGGTCCCGTACCTTGTATATGTAACTGGTAGGTATGAAAGCCCGATCCTATTGAAATAGTATTTTTGAAAATAGGGTGGTCAGTTCAGTGCGGAATTTCAGTGTGGGACAATTGATCACTGGACAATTGATCACTGGACTTTGATCAGTGGACAATTGATCACTGGACAATTGATCTCTGGACATTGATCTCTGGACAAATGATCACTGGGACAATTGATTACTGGACATTGATCGTTGGACAATTGATCACTGGACAATTGATCTCTGGACAATTGATCGTGGACAATTGATCTCTGGACAATTGTCCACTGCAAATTGATCGTTGGACAATTGATCACTGGACATTTGGGTCAGTGACACTCTGTCAGGGGCGGGTCAAAAAGAAGGGGTCTACGTCTAATCAAAGGTCCATGTGCCCTACTGTCCGTACCTATGGAAGATGGTCCCGTACCTTGGTATATGTAACTGGTAGGTATGAAAGCCCGATCCTATTGAAATAGTATTTTGAAAATAAGGGGTGGTCAGTTCAGTGCGGAATTTTCAGTGTGGGACAATTGATCACTGGACAATTGATCACTGGACATTTGATCAGTGGACAATTGATCACTGGACAAGTGATCTCTGGACAATTGATCCTGGACAAATGATCACTGGACAATTGATTACTGGACATTTGATCGTTGGACAATTGATCACTGGACAATTGATCTCTGGACAATTGATCGTGGACAATTGATCTCTGGACATTGTCCACTGCAAAATTGATCGTTGGACAATTGATCACTGGACATTTGGGTCAGTGACACTCTGTCAGGGGCGTGTCAGAAAAAGGGGGTCTACGTCTATCAAAGGTCCATGTGCCTACTGTCCGTACCTATGGAATGGTCCCGTACCTTGGTATATGTAACTGGTAGGTATGAAAGCCCGATCCTATTGAAATAGTATTTTTGAAAATAAGGGGTGGTCAGTTCAGTGCGGAATTTTCAGTGTGGGACAATTGATCAATGGACAATGATCACTGGCATTTGATCAGTGGACAATTGATCACTGGACAATTGATCTCTGGACAATTGATCTCTGGACAAATGATCACTGGACAATTGATTACTGGACATTTGATCGTTGGACAATTGATCACTGGACAATTGATCTCTGGACAATTGATCGTGGACAATTGATCTCTGACAATTGTCCCCTGCAAAATTGATCGTTGGACAATTGATCACTGGACATTTGGGTCAGTGACACTCTGTCAGGGGCGTGTCAGAAAAGAAGGGGTCTACGTCTAATCAAAGGTCCATGTGCCCTACTGTCTGTACCTATGGAAGATGGTCCCGTACCTTGGTATATGTTACTGGGAGGTATGAAAGCCCGAT
The DNA here is from genome assembly GCA_036172955.1 of Meloidogyne arenaria. NCBI lineage: Eukaryota > Metazoa > Nematoda > Chromadorea > Rhabditida > Meloidogynidae > Meloidogyne > Meloidogyne arenaria. The sequence continues at coordinate 1,413 of JARQAB010000369.1, forward strand.
CCTATTGAAATAGTATTTTGAAAATAGGGGGTGGTCAGTTCAGTGCAGAATTTTCAGTGTGGGACAATTGGTCATTGGACAATTGATCACTGGACAATTGGTCACTGGACAATTGATCAGTGGGACAATTGATCACTGGACATTTAATCATTGGACAATTGATCACTGGACAATTGTTACTGGACATTTGATCGTTGGACAATTGATCACTGGACAATGATCTCTTGGACATTTGATCGTGGACAATTGATCTGGACAATTGTCCACTGCAAAATTGATCGTTGGACATTGATCACTGGACATTTGGGTCAGTGACACTCTGTCAGGGGCGTGTCAGAAAAGAAGGGGGTCTACGTCTAATCAAAGGTCCATGTGCCCTACTGTCCGTACCTATGGAAGATGGTCCCGTACCTTGGTATATGTAACTGGTAGGTATGAAAGCCCGATCCTATTGAAATAGTATTTTGAAAATAAGGGGTGGTCAGTTCAGTGCGGAATTTTCAGTGTGGGACAATTGATCACTGGACAATTGATCACTGGACATTTGATCAGTGGACAATTGATCACTGGACAATTGATCTCTGGACAATTGATCTCTGGACAAATGATCACTGGACTTGATTACTGGACATTTGATCGTTGGACAATTGATCACTGGACAATTGATCTCTGGACAATTGATCGTGGACAATTGATCTCTGGACAATTGTCCACTGCAAAATTGATCGTTGGACAATTGATCACTGGACATTTGGGTCAGTGACACTCTGTCAGGGGCGTGTCAGAAAAGAAGGGGGTCTACGTCTAATCAAAGGTCCATGTGCCCTACTGTCCGTACCTATGGAAGATGGTCCCGTACCTTGGTATATGTAACTGGTAGGTATGAAAGCCCGATCCTATTGAAATAGTATTTTGAAAATAAGGGGTGGTCAGTTCAGTGCGGAATTTTCAGTGCGGGGTCATGGACAATTGATCACTGGACAATTGATCACTGGACATTTGATCAGTGGACAATTGATCACTGGACAATTGATCTCTGGACAATTGATCTCTGGACAAATGATCACTGGACAATTGATTACTGGACATTTGATCGTTGGACAATTGATCACTGGACAATTGATCTCTGGACAATTGATCGTGGACAATTGATCTCTGGACAATTGTCCACTGCAAAATTGATCGTTGGACAATTGATCACTGGACATTTGGGTCAGTGACACTCTGTCAGGGGCGTGTCAGAAAAGAAGGGGGTCTACGTCTAATCAAAGGTCCATGTGCCCTACTGTCCGTACCTATGGAAGATGGTCCCGTACCTTGGTATATGTAACTGGTAGGTATGAAAGCCCGATCCTATTGAAATAGTATTTTGAAAATAAGGGGTGGTCAGTTCAGTGCGGAATTTTCAGTGTGGGACAATTGATCACTGGACAATTGATCACTGGACATTTGATCAGTGGACAATTGATCACTGGACAATTGATCTCTGGACAATTGATCTCTGGACAAATGATCACTGGACAATTGATTACTGGACATTTGATCGTTGGACAATTGATCACTGGACAATTGATCTCTGGACAATTGATCGTGGACAATTGATCTCTGGACAATTGTCCACTGCAAAATTGATCGTTGGACAATTGATCACTGGACATTTGGTCAGTGACACTCTGTCAGGGGCGTGTCAGAAAAGAAGGGGGTCTACGTCTAATCAAAGGTCCATGTGCCCTACTGTCCGTACCTATGGAAGATGGTCCCGTACCTTGGTATATGTAACTGGTAGGTATGAAAGCCCGATCCTATTGAAATAGTATTTTGAAAATAAGGGGTGGTCAGTTCAGTGCGGAATTTTCAGTGTGGGACAATTGATCACTGGACAATTGATCACTGGACATTTGATCAGTGGACAATTGATCACTGGACAATTGATCTCTGGACAATTGATCTCTGGACAAATGATCACTGGACAATTGATTACTGGACATTTGATCGTTGGACAATTGATCACTGGACAATTGATCTCTGGACAATTGATCGTGGACAATTGATCTCTGGACAATTGTCCACTGCAAATTGATCGTTGGACAATTGATCACTGGACTTTGGGTCAGTGACACTCTGTCAGGGGCGTGTCAGAAAAGAAGGGGGTCTACGTCTAATCAAAGGTCCATGTGCCCTACTGTCCGTACCTATGGAAGATGGTCCCGTACCTTGGTATATGTAACTGGTAGGTATGAAAGCCCGATCCTATTGAAATAGTATTTTGAAAATAAGGGGTGGTCAGTTCAGTGCGGAATTTTCAGTGTGGGACAATTGATCACTGGACAATTGATCACTGGACATTTGATCAGTGGACAATTGATCACTGGACAATTGATCTCTGGACAATTGATCTCTGGACAAATGATCACTGGACAATTGATTACTGGACATTTGATCGTGGACAATTGATCACTGGACAATGATCTCTGGACAATTGATCGTGGACAATTGATCTCTGGACAATTGTCCACTGCAAATTGATCGTTGGACAATTGATCACTGGACATTTGGGTCAGTGACACTCTGTCAGGGGCGTGTCAGAAAAGAAGGGGGTCTACGTCTAATCAAAGGTCCATGTGCCCTACTGTCCGTACCTATGGAAGATGGTCCCGTACCTTGGTATATGTAACTGGTAGGTATGAAAGCCCGATCCTATTGAAATAGTTTTTGAAAATAAGGGTGGTAAGTTCTGTGGGGACTTTTCAGTGTGGGACAATTGATCACTGGACAATTGATCACTGGACATTTGATCAGTGGACAATTGATCACTGGACAATTGATCTCTGGACAATTGATCTCTGGACAAATGATCACTGGACAATTGATTACTGGACATTTGATCGTTGGACAATTGATCACTGGACAATTGATCTCTGGACAATTGATCGTGGACAATTGATCTCTGGACAATTGTCCACTGCAAAATTGATCGTTGGACAATTGATCACTGGACATTTGGGTCAGTGACACTCTGTCAGGGCGTGTCAGAAAAGAAGGGGGTCTACGTCTAATCAAAGGTCCATGTGCCCTACTGTCCGTACCTATGGAAGATGGTCCCGTACCTTGGTATATGTAACTGGTAGGTATGAAAGCCCGATCCTATTGAAATAGTATTTTGAAAATAAGGGGTGGTCAGTTCAGTGCGGAATTTTCAGTGTGGGACAATTGATCACTGGACAATTGATCACTGGACATTTGATCAGTGGACAATTGATCACTGGACAATTGATCTCTGGACAATTGATCTCTGGACAAATGATCACTGGACAATTGATTACTGGACATTTGATCGTTGGACAATTGATCACTGGACAATTGATCTCTGGACAATTGATCGTGGACAATTGATCTCTGGACAATTGTCCACTGCAAAATTGATCGTTGGACAATTGATCACTGGACATTTGGGTCAGTGACACTCTGTCAGGGGCGTGTCAGAAAGAAGGGGGTCTACGTCTAATCAAAGGTCCATGTGCCCTACTGTCCGTACCTATGGAAGATGGTCCCGTACCTTGGTATATGTAACAGGGAGGTCTGAAAGCCCTATCCTATTGAAATAGTATAGTGAATTTATGTGGTGTCCAGTTCAGTCCGGAATTTTGAGTGTGGGACAATTGATCACTGGACAATTGATCACTGGACATTTGATCAGTGGACAATTGATCACTGGACAATTGATCTCTGGACAATTGATCTCTGGACAAATGATCACTGGACAATTGATTACTGGACATTTGATCGTTGGACAATTGATCACTGGACAATTGATCTCTGGACAATTGATCGTGGACAATTGATCTCTGGACAATTGTCCACTGCAAAATTGATCGTTGGACAATTGATCACTGGACATTTGGGTCAGTGACACTCTGTCAGGGGCGTGTCAGAAAAGAAGGGGGTCTACGTCTAATCAAAGGTCCATGTGCCCTACTGTCCGTACCTATGGAAGATGGTCCCGTACCTTGGTATATGTAACTGGTAGGTATGAAAGCCCGATCCTATTGAATAGTATTTTGAAAATAAGGGGTGGTCAGTTCAGTGCGGAATTTTCAGTGTGGGACAATTGATCACTGGACAATTGATCACTGGACATTTGATCAGTGACAATTGATCACTGGACAATTGATCTCTGGACAATTGATCTCTGGACAAATGATCACTGGACAATTGATTACTGGACATTTGATCGTTGGACAATTGATCACTGGACAATTGATCTCTGGACAATTGATCGTGGACAATTGATCTCTGGACAATTGTCCACTGCAAAATTGATCGTTGGACAATTGATCACTGGACATTTGGGTCAGTGACACTCTGTCAGGGGCGTGTCAGAAAAGAGGGGGTCTACGTCTAATCAAAGGTCCATGTGCCCTACTGTCCGTACCTATGGAAGATGGTCCCGTACCTTGGTATATGTAACTGGTAGGTATGAAAGCCCGATCCTATTGAAATAGTATTTTGAAAATAAGGGGTGGTCAGTTCAGTGCGGAATTTTCAGTGTGGGACAATTGATCACTGGACAATTGATCACTGGACATTTGATCAGTGGACAATTGATCACTGGACAATTGATCTCTGGACAATTGATCTCTGGACAAATGATCACTGGACAATTGATTACTGGACATTTGATCGTTGGACAATTGATCACTGGACAATTGATCTCTGGACAATTGATCGTGGACAATTGATCTCTGGACAATTGTCCACTGCAATATTGATCGTTGGACTAGTGATCACTGGACATTTGGTTCTGTGACACTCTGTCAGGGGCGTGTCAGAAAAGAAGGGGGTCTACGTCTAATCAAAGGTCCATGTGCCCTACTGTCCGTACCTATGGAAGATGGTCCCGTACCTTGGTATATGTAACTGGTAGGTATGAAAGCCCGATCCTATTGAAATAGTATTTTGAAAATAAGGGGTGGTCAGTTCAGTGCGGAATTTTCAGTGTGGGACAATGATCACTGAAACTGATCACTGGACATTGATCCAGTGGAACACATTGTGATCACTGGCATGGATCTTGGACAATATGATCTTGGAACACAAAAAATGGACTGGACAAGTGAGTAATGAGACATTTGCTCGTTGGACAATGATCAGGACAATTGATCTTGGTACAATTGATCGTGACAATTGATCTCTGGACCAATTATGTCCAACTGCAAAATTGATCGTCTTTGACAATTGAACACTGGAATTTGGGCATGACACTCTGTCAGGGGCGTGTCAGAAAAGAAGGGGGGAGGTCTTTCTACGTTATTCTAAAGGTCCAATGTGCCCTATACGTCACGGAACCTATGGAGAGATGGTCCCGTACCTGGTATATGTAACTGGTAGGTATGAAAGCCCGATGCCTATTGAAATAGTATTTTGAAAAATAAGGGGTGGTCAAGTTTTCAGTGCGGAATCTTTCAGTAAGTGAGGGACAATTGATCATGGACAAGTGATCACGGCAAGTTGACAGTGGCAAATTGAGCACTGGGGACAATTGTCTCTGGACCATTGTTTATGTTCTCGGACAAATGATCACTTGGACAATGGGATTACCTGGGACATTTGAAGTTTGGAAACCATATATTGATCAATTGGAAAATTGATTCTGGACAATTGACGTGGACCCCTTAAGTGCATATTGGCAATTGTTCCACTGCAAAATTGATCGTTGGGACATAGTGAACCTACGTGGCACATTGGTGTGTCAGGGCCAATCGTCAGGGGAGTGTCCAGACATAAGCGAGGGGGTAAGTATAATCAAAACGGTCCACTGTGCCCCCTACCGGCCGTAACTATTGAGCGTGGTCCAGTACCGTAATTGTAAGGCTAGAAGTATGAAAGCCCCGATCCTATTGAAATGTATATTTGAAAATAAGGGGTGTCATTTCATGCGGAAATTTTTTCTTCAGGGGCACACAAATTGAGTTCACTGACTCAATGGGACCAGGGACATTGAGCAGTGGCAATTGACATGGACAAGTTATCTTGGACAACTGATCTCGGGAGTCAAACACCGGATCATGACAATTTGGATGACCGGGAACTATTTTGACAGTTGACGACATTGAGCAAGGATACTGTATGACTCTCTGTGACGAATTGGTGGACAATTATTCTGGACAATTGTCACTGAAATGAAGACCGTTCGGACAATTGATCACTGGACATTTGGGTCAGTGACACTCTGTCAGGGGCGTGTCAGAAAAGAAGGGGTCTACGTCTAATCAAAGGTCCATGTGCCCTACTGTCCGTACCTATGGAAGATGGTCCCGTACCTTGGTATATGTAACTGGTAGGTATGAAAGCCCGATCCTATTGAAATAGTATTTTGAAAATAAGGGGTGGTCAGTTCAGTGCGGAATTTTCAGTGTGGGACAATTGATCACTGGACAATTGATCACTGGACACATTTGTCATGGACAATTGATCACTGGACAATTGATCTCTGGACAATTGATCTCTGGACAAATGATCACTGGACAATTGATTACTGGACATTTGATCGTTGGACAATTGATCACTGGACAATTGATCTCTGGACAATTGATCGTGGACAATTGATCTCTGGACAATTGTCCACTGCAAAATTGATCGTTGGACAATTGATCACTGGACATTTGGGTCAGTGACACTCTGTCAGGGGCGTGTCAGAAAAGAAGGGGGTCTACGTCTAATCAAAGGTCCATGTGCCCTACTGTCCGTACCTATGGAAGATGGTCCCGTACCTTGGTATATGTAACTGGTAGGTATGAAAGCCCGATCCTATTGAAATAGTATTTTGAAAATAAGGGTGGTCAGTTCAGTGCGGAATTTTCAGTGTGGGACAATTGATCACTGGACAATTGATCACTGGACATTTGATCAGTGGACAATTGATCACTGGACAATGATCTCTGGACAATTGATCTCTGGACAAATGATCACTGGACAATTGATTACTGGACATTTGATCGTTGGACAATTGATCACTGGACAATTGATCTCTGGACAATTGATCGTGGACATTGATCTCTGGACAATTGTCCACTGCAAAATTGATCGTTGGACAATTGATCACTGGACATTTGGGTCAGTGACACTCTGTCAGGGGCGTGTCAGAAAAGAAGGGGGTCTACGTCTAATCAAAGGTCCATGTGCCCTACTGTCCGTACCTATGGAAGATGGTCCCGTACCTTGGTATATGTAACTGGTAGGTATGAAAGCCCGATCCTATTGAAATAGTATTTTGAAAATAAGGGGTGGTCAGTTCAGTGCGGAATTTTCAGTGTGGGACAATTGATCACTGGACAATTGATCACTGGACATTTGATCAGTGGACAATTGATCACTGACAATTGATCTCTGGACAATTGATCTCTGGACAAATGATCACTGGACAATTGATTACTGGACATTTGATCGTTGGACAATTGATCACTGGACAATTGATCTCTGGACAATTGATCGTGGACAATTGATCTCTGGACAATTGTCCACTGCAAAATTGATCGTTGGACAATTGATCACTGGACATTTGGGTCAGTGACACTCTGTCAGGGGCGTGTCAGAAAAGAAGGGGGTCTACGTCTAATCAAAGGTCCATGTGCCCTACTGTCCGTACCTATGGAAGATGGTCCCGTACCTTGGTATATGTAACTGGTAGGTATGAAAGCCCGATCCTATTGAAATAGTATTTTGAAAATAAGGGGTGGTCAGTTCAGTGCGGAATTTTCAGTGTGGGACAATTGATCACTGGACAATTGATCACTGGACATTTGATCAGTGGACAATGATCACTGGACAATTGATCTCTGGACAATTGATCTCTGGACAAATGATCACTGGACAATGATTACTGGACATTTGATCGTTGGACAATTGATCACTGGACAATTGATCTCTGGACAATTGATCGTGGACAATTGATCTCTGGACAATTGTCCACTGCAAATTGATCGTTGGACAATTGATCACTGGACATTTGGGTCAGTGACACTCTGTCAGGGGCGTGTCAGAAAAGAAGGGGGTCTACGTCTAATCAAAGGTCCATGTGCCCTACTGTCCGTACCTATGGAAGATGGTCCCGTACCTTGGTATATGTAACTGGTAGGTATGAAAGCCCGATCCTATTGAAATAGTATTTTGAAAATAAGGGGTGGTCAGTTCAGTGCGGAATTTTCAGTGTGGGACAATTGATCACTGGACAATTGATCACTGGACATTTGATCAGTGGACAATTGATCACTGGACAATTGATCTCTGGACAATTGATCTCTGGACAAATGATCACTGGACAATTGATTACTGGACATTTGATCGTTGGACAATTGATCACTGGACAATTGATCTCTGGACAATTGATCGTGGACAATTGATCTCTGGACAATTGATCACTGGACATTTGGGTCAGTGACACTCTGTCAGGGGCGTGTCAGAAAAGAAGGGGGTCTACGTCTAATCAAAGGTCCATGTGCCCTACTGTCCGTACCTATGGAAGATGGTCCCGTACCTTGGTATATGTAACTGGTAGGTATGAAAGCCCGATCCTATTGAAATAGTATTTTGAAAATAAGGGGTTCAGTTCAGTGCGGAATTTTCAGTGTGGGACAATTGATCACTGGCCAATTGATCACTGGACATTTGATCAGTGGCCAATTGATCACTGGACAATTGATCTCTGGACAATTGATCTCTGGACAATGATCACTGGACAATTGATTACTGGACATTTGATCGTTGGACAATTGATCACTGGACAATTGATCTCTGGACAATTGATCGTGGACAATTGATCTCTGGACAATTGTCCACTGCAAAATTGATCGTTGGACAATTGATCACTGGACATTTGGGTCAGTGACACTCTGTCAGGGGCGTGTCAGAAAAGAAGGGGGTCTACGTCTATCAAAGGTCCATGTGCCCTACTGTCCGTACCTTGGAAGATGGTCCCGTACGTGGTATATGTAACTGGTAGGTATGAAGCCCGCCCTATTGAAATAGTATTTGAAAATAGGGCGTGGTTCAGTTCAGTCGGGACTTTTCAGTGTGGGACAATTGACACTGGACATTGATCACTGGAATTTGTCAGGGACAATTGATCCACTGGGAACAATTGATCTCTGGAAATGATCCTCTGGATCAAATGATCACTGGACAATGATTACTGGACATTGATCGTTGGACAATTGATCACTGGCAATTGATTTCTGGACAATTGATCGTGGACAATGTATCTCTGGACCCACATTGTCCACTGCAAAATGATCGTGGACAATTGATCCCCACTGGACATTTTGGTGTCAGTGGACACTCTGTCAGGGGCGTGTCAGAAAAGAAGGGTTTACGTCTATCAAGAAGGTCCATGTGCCCTAATTGTCACGTACTATCTGGTAAGGATTTGGTCCCTGTCACTTTGTGTAGACATGTACAACTGTGCTAGGTATGAACGCCCTGATTCATCTGGATACTAGTATTTTGAAGTCAAGGGAGGCTGGTTCAGATTCACACATAGTGCGGATATTTTTCAGTGTGGGACATTGCATCACTGGACAATTGAATCAACTGGAAATTTGGATCAGTGGACAATGATATTGGGACATTTGCTGTATCTGGTGTCAATTGAAATCTCTGACAATAATGATCATGGACAATGAAATTATGTGATAATTTGATCGTGGACAAATGATAACTGGACAATTGATTTGTTTGATGTAATTGATCGTGAGCATATGATGTATCTGGACAATTTTGTCCACTTCGCGAACGGTTGCTCGTTGGACAATTGATCACTGGAATTTGGGTCAGTGCCACTCTGTCACCGCGGGCGTGTCAGAAAGAAGGGGTCTACGTCTAATCAAAGCGTCCATGTGCCCTACTGTCCGTACCTATGGAGATGGTCCCGTACCTTGGTATATGTAATGGTAGGGAGAACGCCGGATCCTTATGAAATAGTAGTTGAAAAAAGGAGGTGGTCAGTTCCGTGCGGAATTTTCAGTGTGTGACAATTGATCACTGGACCCACATTGTAATCAACATGGAACTTTGATCATGTCGGTAAATGAGTCATGCGACAATTGAATCGTGGGACAATTGATCTTTGGACAAATGATCATCGGGAATCAAATTGATTACATGGACAGCTTGAGCAGTTGGACAATTGAACACTGGACAAATGATTCTTCTGAGTACAATTGATCGTTGTGAACAATTGATCTCGGTTACAATTTGTCCACGCAAAATTTGATCAGTGGTGGGAACAATTATCCATCTGGAACAATTTTGGTGTCCACAAGTGACATCGCATTGGGTGATAATCGGTTGCTCAGAAAAAGAAGGGGGTCTATGCGTCTAATCAAACGGTCCATGTGCCCTACTGTCCGTACCTATGGAAGATGGTCCCGTACCTTGGTATATGTAACTGGTAGGTATGAAAGCCCGATCCTATTGAAATAGTATTTGAAAATAAGGGGTGTCAGTTCAGTGCGGAATTTTCAGTGTGGGACATTGATCACTGGACAATTGATCACTGGACATTTGATCAGTGGACAATTGATCACTGGACAATTGATCTCTGGACAATTGATCTCTGGACAAATGATCACTGGACAATTGATTACTGGACATTTGATCGTTGGACAATTGATCACTGGACATTGATCTCTGGACAATTGATCGTGGACATTGATCTCTGGACAATTGTCCACTGCAAAATTGATCGTTGGACAATTGATCACTGGACATTTGGGTCAGTGACACTCTGTCAGGGCGTGTCAGAAAGAGGGGGTCTACGTCTAATCAAAGGTCCATGTGCCCTACTGTCCGTACCTATGGAAGATGGTCCCGTACCTTGGTATATGTAACTGGTAGGTATGAAAGCCCGATCCTATTGAAATAGTATTTTTGAAAATAAGGGGTGGTCAGTTCAGTGCGGAATTTTCAGTGTGGGACAATTGATCACTGGACAATTGATCACTGGACATTTGATCAGTGGACAATTGATCACTGGACAATTGATCTCTGGACAATTGATCTCTGGACAAATGATCACTGGACAATGATTACTGGACATTTGATCGTTGGACAATTGATCACTGGACAATTGATCTCTGGACAATTGATCGTGGACAATTGATCTCTGGACAATTGTCCACTGCACCATTGATCGTTGGACAATTGATCACTGGACATTTGGGTCAGTGACACTCTGTCAGGGGCGTGTCAGAAAAGAAGGGGGTCTACGTCTAATCAAAGGTCCAGTGCCCTACTGTCCGTACCTATGGAAGATGGTCCCGTACCTTGGTATATGTAACTGGTAGGTATGAAAGCCCGATCCTATTGAATAGTATTTTGAAAATAAGGGGTGGTCAGTTCAGTGCGGTATTTTGAGTGTGGGACAATTGATCACTGGACAATTGATCACTGGACATTTGATCAGTGGACAATTGATCACTGGACAATTGATCTCTGGACAATTGATCTCTGGACAAATGATCACTGGATTGATTACTGGACATTTGATCGTTGGACAATTGATCACTGGACAATTGATCTCTGGACAATTGATCGTGGACAATTGATCTCTGGACAATTGTCCACTGCAAATTGATCGTTGGACAATTGATCGTTGGACATTTGGGTCAGTGACAGTTTGTCGGGGGCGTTTCGGGATAGAAGGGGGTCTACGTCTACTCAAAGGTCTATGTGCCCTACTGTCTGTACCTATGGAAGATGGTCCCGTACCTTGGTATATGTTACTGGGAGGTATGAAAGCCCGATCCTATTGAAATAGTATTTTGAAAATAGGGGGTGGTCAGTTCAGTGCAGAATTTTCAGTGTGGGACAATTGGTCATTGGACAATTGATCACTGGACAATTGATCAGTGGGACAATTGATCACTGGACATTTGGTCCATGGACAATTGGTCAGTGGACAATTGATCAGTGGGACAATTGATCACTGGACATTTAATCATTGGACATTTGATCATTGGACATTGATCTCTGGACAATTGATCGTGGACAATTGATCTCTGGACAATTGTCCACTGCAAAATTGATCGTTGGACAATTGATCACTGGACATTTGGGTCAGTGACACTCTGTCAGGGGCGTGTCAGAAAAGAAGGGGGTCTACGTCTAATCAAGGTCCATGTGCCCTACTGTCCGTACCTATGGAAGATGGTCCCGTACCTTGGTATATGTAACTGGTAGGTATGAAAGCCCGATCCTATTGAAATAGTATTTTGAAAATAAGGGGTGGTTCAGTCGTGCGGAATTTCAGTGTGGGACATTGATCACTGGACAATTGATCACTGGACATTTGATCAGTGACAATGATCACTGGACAATTGATCTCTGGACAATTGATCTCTGGACAAATGATCACTGGACATTGATTACTGGACATTTGATCGTTGGACAATTGATCACTGGACAATTGATCTCTGGACAATTGATCGTGGACATTGATCTCTGGACAATTGTCCACTGCAAAATTGATCGTTGGACAATTGATCACTGGCATTTGGGTCAGTGACACTCTGTCAGGGCGTGTCAGACAAGAAGGGGGTCTACGTCTAATCAAAGGTCCATGTGCCCTACTGTCCGTACCTATGGAAGATGGTCCCGTACCTTGGTATATGTAACTGGTAGGTATGAAAGCCCGATCCTATTGAAATAGTATTTTGAAATAAGGGGTGGTCAGTTCAGTGCGGAATTTTCAGTGTGGGACAATTGATCACTGGACAATTGATCACTGGACATTTGATCAGTGGACAATTGATCACTGGACAATTGATCTCTGGACAATTGATCTCTGGACAAATGATCACTGGACAATTGATTACTGGACATTTGATCGTTGGACAATTGATCACTGGACAATTGATCTCTGGACAATTGATCGTGGACAATTGATCTCTGGACAATTGTCCACTGCAAAATTGATCGTTGGACAATTATCACTGGACATTTGGGTCAGTGACACTCTGTCAGGGGCGTGTCAGAAAAGAAGGGGGTCTACGTCTAATCAAAGGTCCAGGTGCCCTACTGTCCGTACCTATGGAAGATGGTCCCGTACCTTGGTATATGTAACTGGTAGGTATGAAAGCCCGATCTATTGAAAAGTATTTTGAAAATAAGGGGTGGTCAGTTCAGTGCGGAATTTTCAGTGTGGGACAATTGATCACTGGACAATTGATCACTGGACATTTGATCAGTGGACAATTGATCACTGGACAATTGATCTCTGGACAATTGATCTCGGGACAAATGATCACTGGACAATTGTTACTGGACATTTGATCGTTGGACAATTGATCACGGACAATTGATCTCTGGACAATTGATCGTGGACAATTGATCTCTGGACAATTGTCCACTGCAAAATTGATCGTTGGACAATTGATCACTGGACATTTGGGTCAGTGACACTCTGTCAGGGGCGTGTCAGAAAAGTAGGGGGTCTACGTCTAATCAAAGGTCCATGTGCCCTACTGTCCGTACCTATGGAAGATGGTCCCGTACCTTGGTATATGTAACTGGTAGGTATGAAAGCCCGATCCTATTGAAATAGTATTTGAAAATAAGGGGTGGTCAGTTCAGTGCGGAATTTTCAGTGTGGGACAATTGATCACTGGACATTGATCACTGGACATTTGATCAGTGGACAATTGATCACTGGACAATTGATCACTGGACATTGATCTCTGGACAAATGATCACTGGACAATTGATTACTGGACATTTGATCGTTGGACAATTGATCACTGGACAATGATCTCTGGACAATTTGATCGTGGACAATTGATCTCTGGACAATTGTCCACTGCAAAATTGATCGTTGGACAATTGATCACTGGACATTTGGGTCAGTGACACTCTGTCAGGGGCGTGTCAGAAAAGAAGGGGGTCTACTCTAATCAAAGGTCCATGTGCCCTACTGTCCGTACCTATGGAAGATGGTCCCGTACCTTGGTATATGTAACTGGTAGG
>JARQAB010000370.1:0-14944 GCA_036172955.1 Meloidogyne arenaria
TCAAAAATGAATTATAAAAAGAAGTTATTTTCACATAAATATGTGATGATTCCAATTAACTGAAGCACAGAAAAGCTTCAATTCAAAACTGAAGCACAGAAAATGCTTCAATTCAAAACTGAAGCACAGAAAATGCTACAATTCAAAATGAAGCACAGAAAATGCTTCAATTCAAAACTGAAGCACAGAAAATGCTTCAATTCAAAACTGAAGCACAGAAAATGCTTCAATTCAAAACTGAAGCACAGAAAATGCTTCAATTTAAAACTGAAGCACAGAAACGCTTCAATTCAAAACTGAAGCACAGAAAATGCTTCAATTCAAAACTGAAGCACAGAAAATGCTTCAATTCAAAACTGAAGCACAGAAAATGCTTCAATTCAAAACTGAAGCACAGAAAATGCTTCAATTCAAAACTGAAGCACAGAAAATGCTTCAATTCAAAACTGAAGCACAGAAAAGCTTCAATTCAAAACTGAAGCATCAGAAAATGCTTCAATTCAAAACTGAAGCACAGAAAATGCTTCAATTCAAAACTGAAGCACAGAAATGCTTCAATTCAAAACTGAAGCACAGAAAATGCTTCAATTCAAAACTGAAGCACAGAAAATGCTTCAATTCAAAACTGAAGCACAGAAAATCTTCAATTCAAAACTGAAGCACAGAAAATGCTTCAATTCAAAACTGAAGCACAGAAAATGCTTCAATTCAAAATGAAGCACAAAATGCTTCAATTCAAAACTGAAGCACAGAAAATGCTTCAATCAAAACTGAAGCACAGAATAATTTAAAAAACATTTGATATTATCAAGAAATTTTTGTTAATTTTCAAAATTGCACCGCGACAGATATTTCGTGTTAAAAATTAGACTATTATAAAAAGAAGTTATTTTCACTAATAAATAGTGATGATTCCACATTACTGGGAGCACAGAAAGCTTCAATTCAAAACTGAAGCACAGAAAATGCTTCAATTCAAAACTGAAGCACAGAAAATGCTTCAATTCAAAACTGAAGCACAGAAAATGCTTCAATTCAAAACTGAAGCACAGAAAATGCTTCAATTCAAAACTGAAGCACAACATGCTTCAATTCAAACCTGCAGCACAGAAAATGCTTCAATTCAAAACTGAAGCACAGAAAATGCTTCAATTCAAAACTGAAGCACAGAAAATGCTTCAATTCAAAACTGAAGCACAGAAAATGCTTCAATTCAAAACTGAAGCACAGAAAATGCTTCAATTCAAAACTGAAGCACAGAAAATGCTTCAATTCAAAACTGAAGCACAGAAAATGCTTCAATTCAAAACTGAAGATTCAATTCAAAACTGAAGCACAGAAAATGCTTCAATTCAAAACTGAAGTACAGAAAATGCTTCAATTCAAAACTGAAGCACAGAAAATGCTTCAATTCAAAACTGAAGCACAGAAAATGCTTCAATTCAAAACTGAAGCACAGAAAATGCTTCAATTCAAAACTGAAGCACAGAAAATGCTTCAATTCAAAACTGAAGCACAGAAAATGCTTCAATTCAAAACTGAAGCACAGAAAATGCTTCAATTCAAAACTGAAGCACAGAAAATGCTTCAATTCAAAACTGAAGCACAGAAAATGCTTCAATTCAAAACTGAAGCACAGAAAATGCTTCAATTCAAAATGAAGCACAGAAATGCTTCAATTCAAAACTGAAGCACAGAAATGCTTCAATTCAAAACTGAAGCACAGAAAATGCTTCAATTCAAAACTGAAGCACAGAAAATGCTTCAATTCAAAACTGAAGCACAGAAAATGCTTCAATTCAAAACTGAAGCACAGAAAATGCTTCAATTCAAAACTGAAGCACAGAAAATGCTTCAATTCAAAACTGAAGCACAGAAAATGCTTCAATTCAAAACTGAAGCACAGAAAATGCTTCAATTCAAAACTGAAGCACAGAAAATGCTTCAATTCAAAACTGAAGCACAGAAAATGCTTCAATTCAAAACTGAAGCACAGAAAATGCTTCAATTCAAAACTGAAGCACAGAAAATGCTTCAATTCAAAACTGAAGCACAGAAAATGCTTCAATTCAAAACTGAAGCACAGAAAATGCTTCAATTCAAAACTGAAGCACAGAAAATGCTTCAAATCAAAACTGAAGCACAGAAAATGCTTCAATTCAAACCTGAACCACAGAAAATGCTTCAATTCAAAACTGAAGCACAGAAAATGCTTCAATTCAAAACTGAAGCACAGAAAATGCTTCAATTCAAAACTGAAGCACAGAAAATGCTTCAATTCAAAACTGAAGCACAGAAAATGCTTCAATTCAAAACTGAAGCACATAAAATGCTTCAATTCAAAACTGAAGCACAGAAAATGCTTCAATTCAAAATGAAGCACAGAAAATGCTTCAATTCAAAACTGAAGCACAGAAAATGCTTCAATTCAAAACTGAAGCACAGAAAATGCTTCAATTCAAAACTGAAGCACAGAAAATGCTTCAATTCAAAACTGAAGCACAGAAAATGCTTCAATTCAAAACTGAAGCACAGAAAATGCTTCAATTCAAAACTGAAGCACAGAAAATGCTTCAATTCAAAACTGAAGCACAGAAAATGCTTCAATTCAAAACTGAAGCACAGAAAATTTCAAAAAAAATTTTATAAGCAAGAAAATGCTTCAATTCCAAAACTGAGCACCGCGACAGATATTCGTTAAAATTAGACTAGAAAAAGAAGCTTCACTAAAAAATGTGATGATTCACATTATCTGGGAGCACAGAAAGCTTCAATTCAAAACTGAAGCACAGAAAATGCTTCAATTCAAAACTGAAGCACAGAAAATGCTTCAATTCAAAACTGAAGCACAGAAAATGCTTCAATTCAAAACTGAAGCACAGAAAATGCTTCAATTCAAAACTGAAGCACAGAAAATGCTTCAATTCAAAACTGAAGCACAGAAAATGCTTCAATTCAAAACTGAAGCACAGAAAATGCTTCAATTCAAAACTGAAGCACAGAAAATGCTTCAATTCAAAACTGAAGCACAGAAAATGCTTCAATTCAAAACTGAAGCACAGAAAATGCTTCAATTCAAAACTGAAGCACAGAAAATGCTTCAATTCAAAACTGAAGCACAGAAAATGCTTCAATTCAAAACTGAAGCACAGAAAATGCTTCAATTCAAAACTGAAGCACAGAAAATGCTTCAATTCAAAACTGAAGCACAGAAAATGCTTCAATTCAAAACTGAAGCACAGAAAATGCTTCAATTCAAAACTGAAGCACAGAAAATGCTTCAATTCAAAACTGAAGCACAGAAAATGCTTCAATTCAAAACTGAACCACAGAAAATGCTGCAAGTCAAAACTGAAGCACAGAAAATGCTTCAATTCAAAACTGAAGCACAGAAAATGCTTCAATTCAAACCTGATGCACAAAAATGCTTCAATTCAAAACTGAAGCACAGAAAATGCTTCAATTCAAAACTGAAGCACAGAAAATTTAAAAAAAATTTTAATTTCAAGAAAATTTTGTTAATTCAAAATTGCACCGCGACAGATATTCGTGTTAAAATTATGACTAATAAAAAAGAAGTTATTTTCACTAATAAATATGGATGATTCCACATTATCGGAAGCACAGAATGCTTCAATTCAAAACTGAAGCACAGAAAATGCTTCAATTCAAAACTGAAGCACAGAAAATGCTTCAATTCAAAACTGAAGCACAGAAAATGCTTCAATTCAAAACTGAAGCACAGAAAATGCTTCAATTCAAAACTGAAGCACAGAAAATGCTTCAATTCAAAACTGAAGCACAGAAAATGCTTCAATTCAAAACTGAAGCACAGAAAATGCTTCAATTCAAAACTGAAGCACAGAAAATGCTTCAATTCAAAACTGAAGCACAGAAAATGCTTCAATTCAAAACTGAAGCACAGAAAATGCTTCAATTCAAAACTGAAGCACAGAAAATGCTTCAATTCAAAACTGAAGCACAGAAAATGCTTCAATTCAAAACTGAAGCACAGAAAATGCTTCAATTTAAAACTGAAGCACAGAAACGCTTCAATTCAAAACTGAAGCACAGAAAATGCTTCAATTCAAAACTGAAGCACAGAAAATGCTTCAATTCAAAACTGAAGCACAGAAAATGCTTTAATTCAAAACTGAAGCACAGAAAATGCTTCAATTCAAAACTGAAGCACAGAAAATGCTTCAATTCAAAACTGAAGCACAGAAAATGCTTCAATTCAAAACTGAAGCACAGAAAATGCTTCAATTCAAAACTGAAGCACAGAAAATGCTTCAATTCAAAACTGAAGCACAGAAAATGCTTCAATTCAAAACTGAAGCACAGAAAATGCTTCAATTCAAAACTGAAGCACAGAAAATGCTTCAATTCAAAACTGAAGCACAGAAAATGCTTCAATTCAAAACTGAAGCACAGAATAATTTAAAAAATTTTATATTATCAAGAAATTTTTGTTAATTCCAAATTGCAAGCACAGATATTTCGTGTTAAAATTATGACTATTAAAAAAGAAGTTATTTTCACTAATAAATATGTGATGATTCCCATTATCTGGAGCACAGAAAGCTTCAATTCAAAACTGAAGCACAGAAAATGCTTCAATTCAAAACTGAAGCACAGAAAATGCTTCAATTCAAAACTGAAGCACAGAAAATGCTTCAATTCAAAACTGAAGCACAGAAAATGCTTCAATTCAAAACTGAAGCACAGAAAATGCTTCAATTCAAAACTGAAGCACAGAAAATGCTTCAATTCAAAACTGAAGCACAGAAAATGCTTCAATTCAAAACTGAAGCACAGAAAATGCTTCAATTCAAAACTGAAGCACAGAAAATGCTTCAATTCAAAACTGAAGCACAGAAAATGCTTCAATTCAAAACTGAAGCACAGAAAATGCTTCAATTCAAAACTGAAGCACAGAAAATGCTTCAATTCAAAATGAAGCACAGAAAATGCTTCAATTCAAAACTGAAGGACAGAAAATGCTTCAATTCAAAACTGAAGCACAGAAAATGCTTCAATTCAAAACTGAAGCACAGAAAATGCTTCAATTCAAAACTGAAGCACAGAAAATGCTTCAATTCAAAACTGAAGCACAGAAAATGCTTCAATTCAAAACTGAAGCACAGAAAATGCTTCAATTCAAAACTGAAGCACAGAAAATGCTTCAATTCAAAACTGAAGCACAGAAAATGCTTCAATTCAAAACTGAAGCACAGAAAATGCTTCAATTCAAAACTGAAGCACAGAAAAGCTTCAATTCAAAACTGAAGCACAGAAAATGCTTCAATTCAAAACTGAAGCACAGAAAATGCTTCAATTCAAAACTGAAGCACAGAAAATGCTTCAATTCAAAACTGAAGCACAGAAAATGCTTCAATTCAAAACTGAAGCACAGAAAATGCTTCAATTCAAAATGTAGCCACTAAAATTCATCCATTCAAAACTGAAGCCCCTAAAATGCTTCAATTCAAAACTGAAGCACAGAAAATGCTTCAATTCAAAACTGAAGCACAGAAAATGCTTCAATTCAAAACTGAAGCACAGAAAATGCTTCAATTCAAAACTGAAGCACAGAAAATGCTTCAATTCAAAACTGAAGCACAGAAAATGCTCAATTCAAAACTGAAGCACAAAAAATGCTTCAATTCAAAACTGAAGCACAAAAAAATGCTTCAATTCAAAACTGAAGCACAGAAAATGCTTCAATTCAAAACTGAAGCACAGAAAATGCTTCAATTCAAAACTGAAGCACAGAAAATGCTTCAATTCAAAACTGAAGCACAGAAAATGATTCAATTAAAAACTGAAGCACAGAAACGCTTCAATTCAAACCTGAAGCACAGAAAATGCTTCAATTCAAAACTGAAGCACAGAAAATGCTTCAATACAAAACTGAAGCACAGAAAATGCTTCAATTCAAAACTGAAGCACAGAAAATGCTTCAATTCAAAACTGAAGCACAGAAAATGCTTCAATTCAAAACTGAAGCACAGAAAATGCTTCAATTCAAAACTGAAGCACAGAAAATGCTTCAATTCAAAACTGAAGCACAGAAAATGCTTCAATTCAAAACTGAAGCACAGAAAATGCTTCAATTCAAAACTGAAGCACAGAAAATGCTTCAATTCAAAACTGAAGCACAGAAAATGCTTCAATTCAAAACTGAAGCACAGAAAATGCTTCAATTCAAAACTGAAGCACAGAAAATGCTTCAATTCAAAACTGAAGCACAGAAAATGCTTCAATTCAAAACTGAAGCACAGAAAATGCTTCAATTCAAAACTGAAGCACAGAAAATGCTTCAATTCAAAACTGAAGCACAGAAAATGCTTCAATTCAAAACTGAAGCACAGAAAATGCTTCAATTCAAAACTGAAGCACAGAAAATGCTTCAATTCAAAACTGAAGCACAGAAAATGCTTCAATTCAAAACTGAAGCACAGAAAATGCTTCAATTCAAAACTGAAGCACAGAAAATGCTTCAATTCAAAACTGAAGCACAGAAAATGCTTCAATTCAAAACTGAAGCACAGAAAATGCTTCAATTCAAAACTGAAGCACAGAAAATGCTTCAATTCAAAACTGAAGCACAGAAAATGCTTCAATTCAAAACTGAAGCACAGAAAATGCTTCAATTCAAAACTGAAGCACAGAAAATGCTTCAATTCAAAACTGAAGCACAGAAAATGCTTCAATTCAAAACTGAAGCACAGAAAATGCTTCAATTCAAAACTGAAGCACAGAAAATGCTTCAATTCAAAACTGAAGCACAGAAAATGCTTCAATTCAAAACTGAAGCACAGAAAATGCTTCAATTCAAAACTGAAGCACAGAAAATGCTTCAATTCAAAACTGAAGCACAGAAAATGCTTCAATTCAAAACTGAAGCACAGAAAATGCTTCAATTCAAAACTGAAGCACAGAAAATGCTTCAATTCAAAACTGAAGCACAGAAAATGCTTCAATTCAAAACTGAAGCACAGAAAATGCTTCAATTCAAAACTGAAGCACAGAAAATGCTTCAATTCAAAACTGAAGCACAGAAAATGCTTCAATTCAAAACTGAAGCACAGAAAATGCTTCAATTCAAAACTGAAGCACAGAAAATGCTTCAATTCAAAACTGAAGCACAGAAAATGCTTCAATTCAAAACTGAAGCACAGAAAATGCTTCAATTCAAAACTGAAGCACAGAAAATGCTTCAATTCAAAACTGAAGCACAGAAAATGCTTCAATTCAAAACTGAAGCACAGAAAATGCTTCAATTCAAAACTGAAGCACAGAAAATGCTTCAATTCAAAACTGAAGCACAGAAAATGCTTCAATTCAAAACTGAAGCACAGAAAATGCTTCAATTCAAAACTGAAGCACAGAAAATGCTTCAATTCAAAACTGAAGCACAGAAAATGCTTCAATTCAAAACTGAAGCACAGAAAATGCTTCAATTCAAAACTGAAGCACAGAAAATGCTTCAATTCAAAACTGAAGCACAGAAAATGCTTCAATTCAAAACTGAAGCACAGAAAATGCTTCAATTCAAAACTGAAGCACAGAAAATGCTTCAATTCAAAACTGCAAGCACCAGAAAGCTTAATTCAAACTGAATGTCTTTCAATCAAAAACTGCAAGCACAGAAATGCTTCAATTCAAAAATGCAGCACAGAAATGCTCAATTCAAAACTGAAGCACAGAAAATGACTTCATTCAAAAGAAGCCACAGAAATGTTCAATCAAAACTGAAGCACAGAGAAAATGCTCAATTCAAAACTGCAGCACAGAAAATGCTCAATTAAAAGTGAAGCCAGAATTAATTTAAAAAATTTTTTTTATATTTCAAGGTTATTTTTGATTAAAATTTCCAAAATTGCACCGAGACAGATATGTCGTGTTAAATGATGATCTATTATAAAAGAAGTTATTTCACTAACCAATATGTGATGCAATTCCACATTATCATGGGGTCACAGAAAGACTTCGAATTCAAACTGACGCACAGAAAATGCTCAATTCAAAACGAAGCACAGTAAATGCTTCAATCAGAACTGAAGCCACAGAAAATGCATTCAATTCAAAAGAAGCCCACAGAAAATGCGTCAATTCAAAACTGAAGCACGAAACTGACTTCAATTCAAAACTGAGCACAGCAAAATGCTTCAATCAAAACTGAAGCACAGAAAATGACTTCAATTCAAAACTGAGCAACAAAAAAACACAGAAAATCGCTTCAATTCAAAACTGAAGCACAGAAAATGACTCTCAATTCAAAACTGAAGCCCAAGGAGAAATGCTCAATTCAAACTGAAGCTTCAATTCAAACTGAAGCACAGAAATGCTTCAATTCAATAACTGAGCCACAGAAAAGCTTCAATTCAAAACTGAAGCACCAGAAAATGCTTCAATTCAAGAACTGAAGCACACAGAAAATGCTTCAATTCAAACTGAAGCCCCCACAGAAATGCTTCAATTCAAAACTAAGCACGAAATGCCTTCATTCAAAACTGAAGCACAGAAAATGCTATCAATTCAAACCTGAAGCACTAAGAAAATGCTTCATTCAACTGAAGCCCAGAAAATGCTTCAATCAAAACTGAAGCCACAGAAAATGCGTCACTTCCCAAAACTGAAGCAGCAGAAAAGCTTAAATTCAAACTGAAGCCACAGAGAAATGCCCCTTCAATTTACCCAAACGACGCACAGAATGCGTTCAATTCAAAACTGAAGCGCACAGAAAATGGCTTCACATTCAAACTGAAGCCACAGCAAAATGCACGTATAATTCAAAACTGAAGCACAGAAATGCTTCAATTCAAAACTGCAAGCCACAGAAATGCTTCAATTCAAACTGAAGCACAGAACAATGCTTCAATTCAAAACTGAAGCACAGAAAATGACCTTAATTCAAAAATGAAGACTTCAATTCAAAACTGAAAGACAGAAATGCCTTCAATTAAAACTGAAGCACAGCAAAATGCCTTCAATTTCCCAAACTCGAAGCTTCAATTCAAAACGAAGCACAGAAAATCAGCCTTCAATTCCCCCAAAAACTGAAGCCCACAGAATGCCTTCAATTCACAACTGCCAAGCACAGAAAATGCTTCCATTAAAACTGAAGCAACTCTTGTTTTTTTAGAAAATGCGTCAATTCAAAACTGCAAGCACCAGAAAATGCTTCCATTCAAAACTGAAGCACAGAAAATGCTTCAATTCAAAACTGAAGCACGAAAATGCTTCAATCAAAACTGCAAGACACAGAAACGCGCAATTCAAAACTGAATCTTCAAGTCACAAAACTGCAGCACAGAAAATGCTTCAATTCAAAACTGAAGCACAGAAATGCTTCAATCAAACTGAAGCACAGAAATGCTTCAATTCAAAACGGCAGCACAGAAATGCCTTCACTTCAAAATGAAGCACAGAAAATGCTTCAATTCAAAACTGAAGACAGAAAAACCTAGCCCTTCAATTCAAAACTGAAGCACAGAAATGCTTCATTCAAAACTGACGCACGAAATATGCTTCAATTCAAAACTGAGCTTCAATTCAAAAACTGAAAGCACAGAACATGCTTCAATTCAAAACTGAAGCACAGAAAATGCTCAATTCAAAACTGAAGCACAAGAAAAATGGTTCAATTCAAAACTGAAGCACAGAAAATGCTTCAATCAAAACTGAAGCACAGAGAATGCTTCAATCAAAACTGAAGCACAGAAAATGCTTCAATCAAAACTGAAGCACAGAAAATGCTTCAATCAAAAACTGAAGCACAAAAAGTTCATTTCAAAAAATGCAGCACAGAAAAGCTAATTCAAAACTGAAGCACAGGAAAATGATTCAATTCAAAAACGAAGCACAGAGAAATGCTCAATTCAAAACTGAAGCACAGAAAAGCTTCAATTCAAAACTGAAGCACAGAAAATGCTTTCAATTCAAACTGACGACAGAAACTGGCTTCAATTCCAAACTGAAGCACAGAAATGCTGTCAATTCAAAACTGAAGCACAGAAAATGCTTAATTCACAACGAAGCAAAGAAATGCTCAATCAAAACTGAAGCACAGAAATGCTTCAATTCAAAACTGAAGCACAAGAAAATGCTCAATTCAAAACTGAAGCACAGAAAATGCTTCAATTCAAAACTGAAGCTCAATTCAAAATGAAAGCACAGAAAATGACTTTCAATTCAAAACGAGCACGAAAAATGCTCAATCAAAAACTGGAAGCAAGAAAATGCTTCATATTCAAAACTGAAGCACAGATAATGCTTCAATTCAAAACTGGAAGCACAGGAAATGCTCAATTCAAAACTGAAGCACAGAAAATGATCAATTCAAAACTGAAGCACAGAAAAGCTTCAATTCAAAACTGAGAGCAACAGAAAATGCTCAATTCAAAATGACGCACAGTAGAAAATGCTCAATTTCAAAACTGAAGCACCGAAAAAGCTTCAATTCAAAACTGAAGCCACAGAAAATATCTCAATTCAAAACTGACGCACAGAAAAGCTTCGCAATTCAAAACTGACGCACCGAAAAGCTTCAATCAAAACTGAACACAGAAAATGCTCAATTAAAAACTGAAGCACAGACAAAATGCTCAATTCAAAACTGAAGCACAGAAAAGCTTCAATTCCAAACTGCAGCTTCAATTCAAAACTGAAGCACAATAAATGCTTCAATTGTCCAAAAACTGAAGCACAGAAAATGCTTCATTCAAAACTGAAGCACAGACAATGCTTCGAGCAATTCAAAACTGAAGCCAAGAAATGCTTCACTACAACTGAAGCACAGAATAATTAAAAATGTTTTTAATTTTCCAGATTATTTTTTGTTAATTAATTTCCAATAGAACCAAGTCAGCAACGGCGGCGACTAGATATTTCGGTGTAGATATATTTTAAGACGCTATTATATTAAGAGAATTTAGGTGAAGGTGTACGAGCTGACAGCTTCACTGATTTTATTACTGATTGGAGTCAGTTTACATCTGTGGTCGTGTGCCCATGATTGTGTTTACCGTGTCACCTATCTAGAAGTCTTACAGACAACTGACGTCATATTCACACCACGATAGTTTTTTAACAGAACTGCTTCCACTTGTCACACAACGGAAGCTTCCTTAGTACATAAACCCCGCATAGCACGATTTGAATATGCTGTTCACGGATACATTTAGTAATTAGGCATTATGCACCACAGAAAATGTGTTCTCCACAAATAAAATACTGACACGTCATAGCCAAACATGCTTACTATCTATAACTGATTTTCTTGTCCCACAGTGACCCAAATGCTTATAAGTGCCCCAAAACAACTGAAGACACAGAAACATGCCCTTCACCACTTCAAACCAAGACTGATTAGAAAAGATTAAACCTGCTTCAATTCAAAAACTGTTCGCACCGAAAAATGATTCACACATTTCACAAAACTGAAGCACAGAAAATGCTTCAATTCAAAACTGAAGCTTCAATTCAACAATGAGCACAGGCAAACATGCTTCAATTCAAAACTGAAGCACAGAAAATGCTCAATTCAAAACACTGAAGCTTCCATTCAAAAACTGAAGCACAGAAAATGCTCTAATTCAAAACTGAAGCACAGAAAAGCTTCAATTCAAACTGAAGCACAGAAAAATGCTTCAGTTCAAAAACTTGAAGCAACAGGAAAATGCTCAATTCAAAAACTGAGCAAAGAAATGCTTCAATTCAACAAAACGAAGCACAGGAAAATGCTTCAATTCAAAACTGAAGCACAGGAAAAGCTTCCAATTCACAAAGAAGCACAGAAAATGCTTCAATTCAAACTGAAGCTCAATTCAAAACTGAAGCACAGAATGCTTCATTCAAAACTGAAGCACAGAAATGCTTCAATTTCAAAAACTTGAAGAGTCAATCAAACCGAAGACAGAAAATGCTTCAATTACCAAAAGAAGCACAGAAAAGCGTAAATTCCAAATGAAGACAGAAATGCTTCAATTCAAAAACTGAAGCACAGAAAATGGCTTCAATTCAAAACTGAAGCACCCAGAAAAGCTTCAATCAAACTGAAGCAAAGAAATGCTCAATTAAATACTGAAGCACAGAATAATTTAAAAATTTTTTTATATTTCAAGATATTTTGTTAATAATTCCAACAATTGCCCGCGACAGAATTCGTGTTAAAATTATGATATATAAAAAAGAAGTTATTTTCACTAAAATATGTGATGATTCCACATTACTGGGTGCACAGAAAGCTTTCAATTCAAAACTGAAGCACAGAAAAATGCTTCAATTCCAAAAATGAAGCAAAGAAAATGCTTGTCAATCAAACTGAAAGCACAGAAAATGATTCAATTCAAACTGAAGCACAGAATGCTATCATTCAAAACTGAAAGCACAGAAAGGCTTCAATTCAAAACGAAGCACAGGAAAATGTTCAATTCAAAACTGAAGCACAGAAAATGCTTCAATTCAAAATGAAGCACAGAAATGCTTCAATTCAAAACTGAAGCACAGAAAATGCTTCAAATTCAAAACTGAAGCACAGAAAATGCTTCAATTCAAAACTAAGCTGGACGGGTTCAATAAACTGAAGCACAAGAAATAAATGCTTCAATTCAAAACTGAAGCACAGAAAATGCTTCAATTCAAAACTGAAGCACAGAAAATGCTTCAATTCAAAACTGAAGCACAGAAAATGCTTCAATTCAAAACTGAAGCACAGAAAATGCTTCAATTCAAAACTGAAGCACAGAAAATGCTTCAATTCAAAACTGAAGCACAGAAAATGCTTCAATTCAAAACTGAAGCACAGAAAATGCTTCAATTCAAAACTGAAGCACAGAAAATGCTTCAATTCAAAACTGAAGCACAGAAAATGCTTCAATTCAAAACTGAAGCACAGAAAATGCTTCAATTCAAAACTGAAGCACAGAAAATGCTTCAATTCAAAACTGAAGCACAGAAAATGCTCTAACTCAAAACTGAAGCACAGAAAATGCTTCAATTCAAAACTGAAGCACATAAAATGCTTCAATTCAAAACTGAAGCACAGAAAATGCTTCAATTCAAAACTGAAGCACAGAAAATGCTTCAATTCAAAACTGAAGCACAGAAAATGCTTCAATTCAAAACTGAAGCACAGAAAATGCTTCAATTCAAAACTGAAGCACAGAAAATGCTTCAATTCAAAACTGAAGCACAGAAAATGCTTCAATTCAAAACTGAAGCACAGAAAATGCTTCAATTAAAACTGAAGCACAGAAAATGCTTCAATTAAAAACTGAAGTACAGAAAATGCTTCAATTCAAAACTGAAGCACAGAAAATGCTTCAATTCAAAACTGAAGCAGAGAATAATTAAAAAAATTTTATATTATCAAGAATATTTTGTTAATTTCCAAATTTGCACCGCGACAGATATTCGTGTTTAAAATTATGACTATATAAAAAGAAGTTATTTTCACTAAAAATATGTGATGATTCCACATATCTGGGATCACAGAAAGCTTCAATTCAAAACTGAAGCACAGAAAATGCTTCAATTCAAAACTGAAGCACAGAAAATGCTTCAATTCAAAACTGAAGCACAGAAAATGCTTCAATTCAAAACTGAAGCACAGAAAATGCTTCAATTCAAAACTGAAGCACAGAAAATGCTTCAATTCAAAACTGAAGCACAGAAAATGCTTCAATTCAAAACTGAAGCACAGAAAATGCTTCAATTCAAAACTGAAGCACAGAAAATGCTTCAATTCAAAACTGAAGCACAGAAAATGCTTCAATTCAAAACTGA
Source organism: Meloidogyne arenaria (assembly GCA_036172955.1). Taxonomy (NCBI): domain Eukaryota; kingdom Metazoa; phylum Nematoda; class Chromadorea; order Rhabditida; family Meloidogynidae; genus Meloidogyne; species Meloidogyne arenaria. The sequence goes on from JARQAB010000370.1 coordinate 13,795, forward strand.
AGCACAGAAAATGCTTCAATTCAAAACTGAAGCACAGAAAATGCTTCAATTCAAAACTGAAGCACAGAAAATGCTTCAATTCAAAACTGAAGCACAGAAATTTTAAAAAAAAAATTTTTATATTATCAAGAATATTTTGTTAATTTTCCAAAATTGCACCGCGACAGATATTTCGTTTAAACTTATGACTATTATAAAAAGAAGTTATTTCACTAATAAATATGTGATGATTCCAATTATCTGGATCACAGAAAGCTTCAATTCAAAACTGAAGCACAGAAAATGCTTCAATTCAAAACTGAAGCACAGAAAATGCTTCAATTCAAAACTGAAGCACAGAAAATGCTTCAATTCAAAACTGAAGCACAGAAAATGCTTCAATTCAAAACTGAAGCACAGAAAATGCTTCAATTCAAAACTGAAGCACAGAAAATGCTTCAATTCAAAACTGAAGCACAGAAAATGCTTCAATTCAAAACTGAAGCACAGAAAATGCTTCAATTCAAAACTGAAGCACAGAAAATGCTTCAATTCAAAACTGAAGCACAGAAAATGCTTCAATTCAAAACTGAAGCACAGAAAATGCTTCAATTCAAACTGAAGCACAGAAAATGCTTCAATTCAAAACTGAAGCACAGAAATGCTTCAATTCAAAACTGAAGCACAGAAAATGCTTCAATTCAAACTGAAGCACAGAAAATGCTTCAATTCAAAACTGAAGCACAGAAAATGCTTCAATTCAAAACTGAAGCACAGAAAATGCTTCAATTCAAAACTGAAGCACAGAAAATGCTTCAATTCAAAACTGAAGCACAGAAAATGCTTCAATTCAAAACTGAAGCACAGAAAATGCTTCAATTCAAAACTGAAGCACAGAAAATGCTTCAATTCAAAACTGAAGCACAGAAATGCTTCAATCAAAACTGAAGCACAGAAATGCTTCAATTCAAAACTGAAGCACAGAAAATGCTTCAATTCAAAACTGAAGCACAGAAAATGCTTCAATTCAAAACTGAAGCACAGAAAATGCTTCAATTCAAAACTGAAGCACAGAAAATGCTTCAATTCAAAACTGAAGCACAGAAAATGCTTCAATTCAAAACTGAAGCACAGAAAATGCTTCAATTCAAAACTGAAGCACAGAATAATT
>JARQAB010000371.1:0-14486 GCA_036172955.1 Meloidogyne arenaria
TGAAGTAGAGAGACAGTCATAATGTAAATTTTGAAGTTTTTAAATTTTTTAAAAATTGAATATTTAAAATTAATTTTGAGATGTTTTGTGTCGTTTGGGGGGGGGCTAGTAAAAACAAAAATATTCTGCATCTAAAAAAAATCCGACTATCTGTAATTTACAAAAATCACAGAATTTAAATGCGTGGATTGTGTATTTTTCCCAAGACTAAGGAGCTCCTTCACTTTCAAATCATTCATTTACCTCTTCTATTTCTTTAAAATTTCTTCAAAATTTTATTTTTTAAATGTTAAAGAACTGTGCACAAAATTCCCAACTTTGCAATTATATATTCAAATTAAAAATACAACAATCCCAACCCTTTCTTGACCTGAATCAATAAAAAATAATTTATGGATATTTAATTAATAATTATAGTTTGTCTACCAATACAAAATTATATTTATATTGTAGACCATATGGTTGTTGTTCTGAAAATTAAAAAAATGTTTGTTAATCAAAAAAGTTTTCTTGGTATAAAATGGCCTGGACATAATAGAAGATAATTTTGTGGACGATTGAATATGACCCTTCACGTTGTAAAATAAATTAATTAAAAAATAAATATTATTTACGGCCATTTAAAAAGATTTATTTTATTTTAATTAATATTTTTGTTTTTCCATCTAATTAATATATGAGAAAAAAAGTTTGTGCACAGACATGCATCATACTGCGAATTGCCAATTTTAAAAAAAAACTTGTTCAGAAAGTTCAAAGGAAAAATAATAAATTAGTTAAAAACGATGTAAAATATCCATTTTCTTTATTTTTAAGAATTTATGAGTAAAATTTCTATTAAATATTTAATTATAAAAAATATTTATTTAATCTTTGAAACTAATTTGTCTACTGGTTTTGCGACAGAATTCAGCCCCGTTCACTTCATATTCTTTTTAATTGAAGTTAAAACCGCATTTGGCCCTGCAACTATTAAAAGGACTTAATTATTAAAATATTTTTAACTCGGTCTTTGCTGCGGAACATGTTTCCAAGCCTTATTATCAATGTTTTAAATGTTTATAAATTCCTTCATAGCAATAACAATTTGTTGTTGAACGAGAGCTTCTGCTTGCAATGATTAATCCTAAAAATAAAAAGTTTTTTAGAAGTATTTTCTTTAAGAAGCTTTCTTTTAAATTAAAACCCCTATAGTGTTTTTATTTAAGAGTCAATGTCCTAGACATTAAATTCTGTGAATTGGCTTTTCAGTAACATACCCCTCCCCTTCTTCCCCCTTACCTTTTCCCCACTTTCAACAGCATTATAAATAACTTTCACGCTTTATCAAATGTCTTTTTAAATTTCTGTAGGAACTCTAAAGGCCTGTTAAAGCCAAATAATTATAGTTCAGGAAATAAACATTGAACACCGTACTACCTTAATTATGTTGTGTATTTTTGTTATTTAAGTAGTGTAATTCCAAATCTGGAGCTACAGTGACTGCTATAAAATTATTAAACTAATATTTTATTTTCCTTAATTATAATCATTTTTTTAGTTTTAGGTATTTTTTTTGCCTAAGAAAATAAATTGTGAATAAGCTCCAGGATTGTGCGATTGCGTTCATTTTTGCGTTTTTGTTTGGGCGTCTTTTTAAAATTTGAAAAATTGGCATTTGGCGACCACGCAAGCTTCCGCACATACCACCTTCAATTCGAAATATGTATTATTTGGGAATTAGTGCAATCAATGAATAATTCGATTTTTTTGATTCAAATCAGAGGACCTCAAATTAACTTTTCTGAAAACCGGCTAATTGCAATCAGTTTAAAATCAATTACCATTTCCATACCAAATGTTGTTCGTTTTTCTTTTATTTGAAGGAATAATTCTTTTTTAATCCTTCCCATCCTCAAAAATAATTTGCAAATCTCCCCATTTTTCGTTTAATGTTCTTGGGAATTCCCCCTCTTCTTTTTTACTCTAAAAATTTTTTTGGAAATTTTTTTTTTTTAAATTTTTTTCTTACGTTTTATTTTGTTCTTTTTAAATTGTTTCTCACTTGTCTCAAATCGTTTAGATCAGGCTTTTCTGGGAATAAATTTTTTTTAAAGATTTGATAAACAAAGGCCAAAATATATTGAGAAATTAAATAATTTAATTTTTAAAAATAATATATTTTTATTTATCAAAAAATTTTAAAACGAAAAAACAAAAAAATTTCTAAGCCAAAAAATTATGTGAACATGAAGCTTTTGTGTGACATTTATTGCCACAAAACCTCCCTTCTTTTCTACAACAACAACGATTCCCCTTTACATTCAGAATTACATTTACAATATTTACTATTAATTTTCCTCCTCCTGTTCATCAAATTGAGAATCTAACAAGTTGGAGGAATTTCTCTGGAATTCTTCTTGTATTTATTTCTGTCTGTTCTATATACAAACCATTTATTACAAATTCTTCTTTTGATCATCCTATTGAACCTGGAAGGTATAGAAGTGAGTTACGGCAAATACAGCTTCGTATGGAGTTGTCTGGAGGGATGTGTGGAACCTTAATGACGATAAATTCTAATATTTTTGTTAATTTTTAGGGAAGAAAAGGGTATGATTTTAAGGATTTTCTCTCATTTGTAACTTGGGCATCAATCACTAGAAAGTTTAATTTTATCGATATTTAAAATTGTTTTTCTGACTAAAGCAGCCTGGTCCTCAAGAAAAAGTTCCCAAATAATTTTTTTTAAAAAGTCACAAACATTTAAAAACCTCTAAACAAACATTATTCTTCATGACTGAAAAATCTTTCAAATTGGTTGCCCAGTCTTCGTTTACTGAGTTCCCAGTCACAATAATAGTTTCTATATCATGACTGCCTTTCCCACGCTTCTCTTCATTTCGAAGATTTCTATATTTCCATTAATTAATTCACTTTTCCATTCACTACAAAGCGATGGATATGTTTTCATTGTCAAATTCCCGACAATTTCCATTTGTAATACTTGGGAGGTTCCATAAGGGGCGAAAATTTCTTCCCAAAAAAGCAATTGAAACGAGAATCTTATGTTTGAAGAGCTCGCAAGTGACAAATTGGTTAATTGATCCTAATTTTATTTTTTTAATTTTTAATAATTTTCATTCCCTTCCCAAAAACCTGAACACCCAAATTCCGATAAAGACCGTCCCTCTGACTCTCCATATCAATAAAATCGACCTTGATAACTTTCAGTATAACTTTTTGGGTTTGTGAACATTTTCCTTCTTACATATCGTCTTATTTTTGGCCCGTTTTGTGTTCACATTCGTGCATGTTGTAATAAACGCGATTACTTTTTCTAAAAATAATTTTAGATTAAAGTCATAACGATTTGATGCTAGTGGCGAATTGTAAGTAGCAGGCGGCGGGTAGTTCGGTTCAAACACAAGATGATTCACTCTCATCTTTCCTACCTTTTGTTATTCTCCAAGGAGCAGAAATCGTTTGGGCGTTATTATACATAGGTATATAACACTCTAAAAACCTCCCCCCCCCAACTCCATAGAAATCCCCTCAAAGCATTTGTCATTAAGTCCCGTCCTCCCATGTCCAACAAAAACATGTGCTTTGTTAATACCTCAAAAAAGTTTCTTCCCTCACAAATACTTTCCTCTCGCATAAAAACTAAATTTTAATTGTCCACTCGTTATCGAATAAACTTTCCTCCAATGAGTTAAAGTATTAATTGAAAAGATCCTCTACTTGAGTTTTAATTAATATTTTGAGATTTTGTCATAAGTAGTTTTTTGTTGGAATTAAACGTATTTCCTTGTAGTCTCTTTTAACACATTATAATAATTGATAAAAAATGTTCGTATTGGGAGAGGACATTTTTTAACCCTAAAATAAAAAATAAATAAAATTCAGGCCAAATTTAAATTCTGCCGGCAATTTGAATTTTGCCTGAATTGAATTTACCCTGACAGAGTCTCTACTTCCCTGTTTACTAATAGAAATATGGACAAATAAAAATGCATAGCCATCCTCTTATTTTTTAACATCGATAAAGGATTTATTTAACTAAAAATTGTGAAGAAGATGTTATTACTATCTAAATAACAGTAAAGATTTTCAACGAAAAAGTCCTTAAATAAAATATTCAAAAATTGTTCAGTAAAGAATTGAAAAAAATTTCCTAGTGATGAAGAACAAATATTTTAAGCTATTGAACAAGCATTTATAAAGGGAAATAGGGATTTTCACTGAAAGGTCAACATTACATACTTTTAATTTTTGGAACAATGGCTGATAGGGGATAAAAATAATATCTATGTATATGAGAAAATTCACCCAAAGAAAAATTCCATTAAGCTTTTCAGTGAATGGTTTGCCTCAATGAGTTTACTCATAGTGAATACAAATTTTCCAATATTTTTTTTTTTTTTTTTTTTTATTTTTTTTTTTTTAAATTTAAAGAATAAAATTTTCCAGAAACATTCAAGATTTACCAATTTATGTGGAAAAAATTCGCCAATTGTTTGGAAACGAATGAAATGGTCCACTTGTACAGGCTTGTTTTAAGGGAATGAAGAAATGGGTAAATGTTGTTTAAGTTTGTGCGATGCCGATATACGTTATCACATCAAGGATATACTCCTTTCATGTTTGCTGCTTTAAGGGGCCGGTTTGGATAATAACAATTCTTTAAATTTTTAACTTTCCCATCATGTAGTGTCTCATTTTCAGTTTTTAATAATTCCCCTCCCCCCCTTATCCCTTAAGTAGTTAATTTTAGGGAGATTGATGTTGTCCCAAATCTCGATCCAATCTCGTTTGAACAATTGTTGCTTATGTTCCTTGTAAGTACTCCTTTTTGTTTAGAAAAATTTAATAAAATTCTAGATTTGAACAAAATTATATAGACCCTGAAACAACACATGTAGAGCCCTTTTAAAAAATCACCTATTATAATCAACCATTACTTTTAAAGTTAGTTAATAAGAAAGAGTTGAACTTTAATTTAAAAGAGGATTTTTAATTCTTTAAAGGTCACCGAAATCTGTCAACTCCTCTTGGACTCCTGGGCAGTACTCGACGTCGAAATTCTATTGGCAAAACTGCATGGGAAATGGGCAGCGTTTGTTGGTACAAAACCTTCCTCTACTATAGTATTTTTCATTTATTTCAGGTCCAATAGGAGTGTGTAGGTCATTAATGCCCCACATTGGGGTATATGAGGTTAATAAAATTTAACATCCACAAGAGAAAAAGCGAGAAAATTACCCAACGACGTGTTGTTTTCCATCGATTAACTCGGACACATTTATCATCCTGTTCGATTAATTTTGATGTGTTGTGATGGAATTATTTGGGAAACAGGGAAAAGACTGTTGTTGGACTGGTGACAGACGTTTTGAAAAACAATTGAGAACTAAAGACTACGAAGTAATGTTTTTACAAATTGACACTACTAGTAAGATTGTCGGATCCAGAAAAAGCGGATACCGAAAATCTTCGGTTTGGATATTGAATCCAAAGATTTCCCAGAATCCGCCACCCATACTGGTTACACACCAAAGGGTCTCTAATTAATTTTAAAATTAATTTTTTAAAACAAGGTACTGTCAGTACAAATTGGGATTGTTTTTATACACACTTCGAGAATGCTTCAATTGTTGACGAAACACATAAAGCTGAAAATAGCAAAAAGAGGAGAAAAGTCTGAAAATGAAGGGAAGACTTGAAGAAGAAATTTGCTTTGGCTTTTGCCAAAAACTTATTAAATGATCACCGAAAATTGGTTAGGCAATAACGAGGAATTATTTATTAAGAAGAGCGTGGATAGTCTCTTTTCCCTATACATCGTTGTGAAATATATTTTTGATTTTTAAAAGGAGTATTTTTTAAAACTATGGGATTTAAAAATTTAGTATTATTTTTCCTGGCAATCCTCCTTCCGGTTAGATATAAAATTCTCCACAGATATCCACTGACCACAATTTTATTAAAAAATGTTTATCAGAAATTCTCTCGTATAATTCAAGACTCCTAATGGACTCAATTGACATAGCCTAAAAGTCTACAGTCTTATCATGAGTAAGTAACCTTCTCTATGCCTCTACTTTTATATTTTTAGGCCTATTTAATAAAAAATTTTTTTTTTATTTAAAAGATTTTATGGCAATCATTAATCAAAGTTTTAAAACTTCGACTTTGGTTCTCACTCCCGCTGTTATTATTTTAGTGCAATGCGTTTATTGGGGCACAGATTTGTGCCAAACTCAATTTTGTAGAACTGTTCAATACCTTCGGCTTAATAACGTTTGTCCAAATGTAAAGTCAAATATTTAACTACAATATTTTTTATTCCCCTCTATAGCCAAAAATTTTTTGGAGGAAGGCAATCAATAGGGGGGAGGGGTGATATGGGAGACAAATAAGGAATTAATACACTATAAAATTTACATTCCGTTGTACTAATATTTTTAATTAAAAATTTAAAAACTATAGATTTTTTATTGCTCAAAATGATGTAACGTTTTGATTGGCCATTTCATAAAAAATGTTGTGAAAAACTATGAAAAAGACTTGAAAGGAAAAGAGGGAAGAAATTAATGACATTTAGAGAAAATAAATAAAAACTTTTGTTCATACAACAAGTTGTATGAAGGGGAAAATAATAATTAAGATTCTAATCAAACATACTATCAAATTAATTAACTAAACAATCTTTGTTTCTACATATATTTGTTTTACATTTTTTTTAATTAAAATTGATATTTTTTTATTTAAATTGATCTCATTTTTATTTTTTTGAATAATTATTTAATGTGTTTTTTTACTATTATTTATTTTGTTTTTAACTTTGAATATTTTATAATTATTCTTTTTTTAATCACAACTCCAACATAAGATCCTATATAATTAACAAGCACAGCTCCAAACAATAATAAAAAACGTCTAGTATCAATTAACTCTTTAAAACTCTTTCCCCTCATTTGAACCCAACTAATTAATTTAGTTTAACAATTCTAATTAATACTTTAAATTTTTAACAAATTTTAATTTTAGAAGAATGTTACTAATTTTTTCGTCAAAAATTAATCCACTTTCTCGATTTAATTTACAAAATAAGATTTTTGTTTGTAATCAATCAATGGTTTTAATTTTTTTTCTATTTATTTTAAACAAAAAACAAAAGTTGAAGTGGAATAATGAAGAATTAGCAAGTCCTTTTTTTTATATCGGTAAAAAGGCGCCGATAAAATTTAGAAATAAAGAGGTTTTTTTTGTGTTTTGTTTGGGTTTCCTTTGGAATGTTTTTTGTATTTTTAATCCGTTGTTTTTTTTGTGTTTTTGCTTGTTGCATATAAAGATGAGACTTTTGAATTAGAGATCGGAACCTATTTCTGGGTTTGATTTAGTGACATGGGCCCGATCCTGGGTTGTAGTCCGTAAAACTCAGGAAGGGCAAAAAATGCCTGGGCTTGGACTCTGGGTACAGGAAAACCCAAGACCGTGGCCCGAACCCAGCTTGTCTCTATTGCATATTCATTTTAGGAGTCTCCGACCGGTTAATTTTTCCGCCTATGGTCTTGGGGGGGGGGGGGGGTGGGGTTTTACGATTCTGGTCATGATTAACTGGTAGTGACACCTTAGTATTCCACTCCTTTTTTAGTGTAATTTTTTGTAGTTTTTTGTGTTTGTTTCTTTCTTTTTGTGCTGTTCTCAATTCTTTTTATATTCCCCTCCTAAAATTTTTTAATTGTTTTAAAGATTTCTTCAGAACAATTTTACTGCTCCATATCACGTGTTCGTCTAGTCAGCCTTTAATCAATGCTATTGTTGCTGAATGTTTCGAAAAGGCTATAATGGAATTATGAAGCTAAAAATGTTGACATTATTTGGCTAGTAGTTTTGGGAGTGAACAATCTAGAGGAATACAAAAAATGTTTGGGGGTAAATATTCACTTTTTGTCAAAATTTCTTTTTTTTTAATAATTTAAGCTTGGGAACAAAGCAAGCTATTATTGGGTGTTCCTGTATACCAAGCAATAAAAATAACTATGGATGTTAAAGGGTTTGCTGTGTCTGTTTGCTTGGTTATGCTCCTTACTTGTTAATTAATCCCAGACAAGGCGGAGAAAGGAACCTGTGATGTATATCGTTGAAAGTTTTGGTTTGTGAAAAATTAAATTCCTGGTCTTGTGTTAGTTATTTTTTAAAATAATTCACAAATCAATATAGAATGAACGCTATATGTGTGAGTTGGGACACACTTGATAGTAAAAGTTAAAAATAATATTTGTCCTTTATTATCTAAAAAGTGCCTATAGTTTCGTATTTAAGAACAATGATTATGGATAAAGAATTACTAAAATCTCCTCGTGGTAACTTATGATAAAAACATAATATCTCGTACATCTATAACCGTTACAGAAATGCGTTGTAAAAGCTAAAAAAAAACTCATTTACTACTCCCAAAAAAAACTCCAAATATCTAGAATAAACAAAGTTAAAGTCTTACATTTTATGTTTTGTCCCAACAAAAAGGAACAGTTAATCTATGGTAATTAATGCCATTTTGTAATTGCTGGAGTCTATTTAATTTAAATTATGCTATTACAAATGTTACCAAAATATGGCGATAGAAATTTGTGAAGTTGTAACAAATAAAGTTTATAGTGCGGACTCGTAACCCTTATGGATCATTACGTCGACATTCCCGTGGTCTGGAAGTAGTTGAGGAGGAAGGAGTCCGCATATGTTTGTTGGCTGGGGCTTCCACACACTTATTGGTTTTAGGAAATCGATTTGGGTCTGGGTTCTAATAAGAATTTCCAGCTTCAATTGTGTGGAGTTTTTGGATTGAAACCCGACAAAAGGTTTTTTGGAAATTTTTATAAAAAATTTATTTTATTTTTTAGATGCTGTTCGCTTATGGTTTTTTTTATTTCGCCTAACAATAGACACAGAAATGGGTAAAGCCCAATGGACGCTATTGTCCTTTGTGTCGCTAATGCTTCGAATGCACCTTCCCCTTGTTTTTTAAGATAGTAATAATCTTGAAACTTTTTAATTTTTGGGGGAGGTGATTTTTAAAATCAATGCGAATTTACTTATGGTAAAAAATTATCTATACGCCCATTTTTTATTTATTTAAATTTTGTCACAATATAACCTTCATTAAATTTATTCACCCATTAAATTTCTGTGGAAGGTCCTTTACCACGAAATTAACAGAAAATTGGTAAAGCTGGTATTGTGAACCAAACAAATAAAGAGTTTATGGATGATACTTGTAACCCTTATGAAAAGGACAAATAATTTTTGTTTAGATTATTTCCCTGGCTTGTATTTTGCTCTTTTGGTTTTTTATCAGAAATTACATGATTCATTTACATTAAAATTTAATTTTTAAATGTTTTTAAGCAAGTTTATTTAAAGTTAATTTCCGGCAAGTCACCGTATTCTGAGAAGTAGATTTGTTCAAAAAAAGATTATGACTTTAGCCAAGTCTAGAAATTATTTATATTGATCTATTTTTTGAATACTTTGGTTTATGGGAAAATGTTCATTATTCAGATGTTTTGCAAGCACTGAGAAAATAAGTAAAAATAATTTATTAATTTTTTTATATCAAAATTATTTTTTTTAGTACATGTTCGTTCTTCTTCGAAAACGAGAATGTTATGTTACTGCCGCAAAAACGTTGGAAAATTTCCATTAGCCCAGTCATCTTTACTACGAAATTTGGAGGGTGCTAGTATGGGCCTTTTGGCACTCCCCGGAATTGGTTTGTAGAAAAGTGGGAATATACATAAAAATTTAAGATTTTTAAATTTCAGAGCCATTCCGATATTATTAAAGAATTCCCAAAAGTATTAAATGATAAATCAGAATTAACTAGCTTTGTGCGTAGGGATATTCTCAAATCCATTTATTAACATGCATTTGTAGATGATACGCTATGGAATAATTGAAAAGGAACGGGGGGGGTGGTGAGAAAATAATTTTCCTTATTTACTAGGGGTCAGTCCCTAGAAGTTGGACTTATGGAAACTGGACCAGGGGCCTGTTTCAATCAAACAACGCAAAGAAACCCATGGGCTGGTCGGGCGAGGCGCTTATTGACAAAATCCCGCTGCTTCGCGCGGGGAGCCCAATTTTCCGTGAAAAAATATCGTGGAGGCCCAATTGTTTCCGGACCACCTCTGGACCAAAGTGATGTTGACATAGTCCGTCGGTCTCTGACAAAAGGTGCATGTTGACAGATACGATCGTTTCTTACCAAAAAATTGATGGTTTAATGACGTTGGATCGGTCGTCTCGACAAAAGTGATCTTGTGACGACGTCGTACAATCGACCAAAAGTGATGGGTGCTTGACGCTCGTCCGTCCTCGAGCAAAAGTGATGTTAGCATCACATCGCAGATGTGATGCTAATTGAAACAGTGTGCCCCAGCGTAAAATATATGAAAAATATTCACCCATAATTAGTTTACGTGCTATCTCTCTTAGGGAAATGCAATTTTGTTCTCCTTATCCTCCCCAACATTTTTTAAATTACCACATATCACGACTAAATAGACATTTAATTAACATTGGTTAATTTAATTTTACTTTTTTTTGTCAGCTACTGCTTAAAAAACTTGACAAACTTCGTCAAACCAAATCAACAGCGCCCCAATTCACTTTTGGTGACAAACGGTATCCCTTCTTTGTGGCCAACATCTGGGCCCACACTGTGCAACCATTAGCCATCATCAAGACTTTGTTTTTACAACGCTATGAATTTCTCGCTTTAATCTACAGAATTATAATTTAATATTCTGGGCTATACCAACAGCTATTATCCTGATCCCCCTGTCGGTAATCAACAAAACAATTGCTTATTTAGATTTTAAGTCCTGTTTACTTTTACAGGATTGGATTCATCAAAACAAATCCCTTTGAGTGTCCAAATTGCTGGACCACCCATTTGCCTGAACCGTTAGGTTGAGTGCTGCTGCCAAGGAACTTGAACGAGGATTTTGGTGGATGGGGTACGGGCCCTTGAAGGGTGTAAAAAGATTGTTTTTTTTCCGCTTCTGTATTACCGTACTTATTGGTTGGGTAAGATTCAAAATTGATTGTTGAATGAAAGATGACTAAAAATCAAAATAAGCATTGACACAATAAAAAGGATATAGTCTAACCGCTATTATTATTTTTAATCAGCAATTCCAGTAAAAACATTGTTCTCTCCAATGGTAGAAATAACTAGGGGTTCAAATATTTAATATCGAGGTTTTCCGGTTTGGTTAGCAATATTTTTTAACATGCATATTCAAAAATTTATAATTAAAAAAATCCCTGGGCAATAAGATTAAGTAAAATTATCAAAAAAGTAAAATTTTTAAAATATATCGTTTCCCTTTCCTTTAATTTAAATATTCCTTTATCCAATAATACTCACTCAATTTATTGTTTACCAAAATTTCTTTACTTTGGGGTTAGGATCTGGTTTATAGTATCACTTCCAGGCTTCCAATTACTGGCAAACTTCTCCATGCTTGTCAGTAGATTTGACAAGCTTGAACGATACGAAGAGTCCCTAGAATTTTAAGGGATTTAATAATTAAAAAACGTAATCCGAAAGAAGTAGCCAACTCTATTTACAATGATTTTTTCTTTAATTTTTCTAAACATACCTCATCAACAGAGCGTCCAACCGAAGGTCCATTAAGATAATTTGACGAAGAATTCCTTTGGGATCCATGATAAACAATCCCTAAAAGATAAATGTTTAAGATTTCAAAACCTTAAAAAACCGATGGCATTCCCTCATTCCGCTTTAAGACTCCATAATCCGAGCAAGTTTTTCATATTGCGATCAAAAGAACAGGAATTTTTCATTCTCCAAGGCCTCCCTCCTTACGTGGCTTATTGATCCATTCAAAAATGGCTAAAAATTTAATATAAAAATTATAAAATAAAAATAAACCTAAATTTAGAGTCATAGAACACCAATATTGAACGTTTTAATTTTTTTTGGTAAAGTCACCACTTCTCTCAGAAAATGCATTTATTTCGGTAGACAACAATTACTGAAAATTTATGAATCAAAAACCTTCAGTTTTATCTCGACGCATCGTAAATACTGGACAGAGTAAAATTTTTAGATTTGGATTCAACCGAATTGGGAAGAATCTCAACTACAAATATTTGAGAAAACCGCGAGTTACAGATTAAGTCAGTCATTTTATTTCTGGAAGTATTCTAAAATTAAAAGAAAACCAACAAGTCAAGCGAATAAAAAAAAGCACAACATATTTGCCTTGTAGTCAGACAAAGAAACAGTCTTAAAGTGCAGAATCAACAACAGCATCATCAGTAAATTCAGGAGCAAGCTTTTCCAATTTCGCTTTCCATAGATTCTTGCTCGATAACGCTTGAATTTTAAAATCGAGATATGTAAATTATCTCGGGAAACGAAAATAAAATAACTAGATAGAATTAGTACTACTCGGAGTGGCTCTTATCACCTGCCATTTTTTTCTAATTATTATATTAACCTTTACCTTGAAGTGGCGGTTGAAGAATTATTGAGTCATCGATTATGACGAGAAAAACATGGCATTGGTGAAAGAAACTGAGGATTAGAAAATTGAGTATGTTGTCGAGTACTTTTTTAAATGATGCCAAACAACTTTGATATGCTTCTAAAAATTGATTTTGTAATTATTTCCTTAAAATTTAACCTCCAAGATTACTAGTAGATTGCCTCTGTCAAATCAATAAAGCCCTTTTCTTTGCACATTTGCTCCTCAATTTCGGAAAAAGGATGACTGACCATACGTGTGTTGAATCATTCTCGTATTGTTGTAAATTTGAGTACTAAGCCCTTTGTTCGTTAAATTTATTTTCTTCTCATTTCCATGTAAAAAGGCAACATTGCCGGAGGTGGTGAGGGCGAATGTTATTAATTCAATGCCAATTGTCCTTTATTTGAAATTTAATTTCTGTTCTTATTCGTCCACGTTGGGTTTCCACTTAATTCATTATTTCCGAGTGTTGAGATAGCTCAGAATTGAATACAATTGTATATCATTCTGTTTGTTAAAATTCTAAGTTAGTTATAAATTTTAGGTTAGTAATTCTTTCAACAAACGTTTATGTATACTAAACTAACAGTAATTCTAATCCCAGTGCGGGTGAAGGGAAAGAGACGAAGAATTGGAATATAACCTAGGAATAAAAGGGTATTATTCAGAAAATGCTGAAACATGAGATATATTTTGAAACTTCAATTTAAATACTCTTCATCATTTAATGTCTACAAGTTTTCACGTCATGAATATTCTCATCATCTCCCTGTTTGTGTTTCAGCTAATTCATTTTGAATATCCAGTTTGATTCAATTCGTTTTCAAAACAGAAGATTCGTTCATCAAAAGTCGATAAGACGCTTCGCTTTTGGTCAGAATACTTTAAACTACTTGAACTAGAAAACTCAAAATTTACTTTTTAAAAAATAAAATAAAAGATTACTCATTCCAATGCTCGTTCACCAATTATAGCGTTTTTATCCCCAATTTTAAAAGATCAGACAGAAGAGCTTTGCGTCTGATTCCAATGTTCGACTGAACACAAAGTCCCGACGATAAACTAAAAAAATTTTTTGAGAAAAAAATATTAAAACTAACAGATGAGAACTTGATTGAATTTCAATAAAACACGACAAATTCAACCTCCTAAAGAGTTTTTTTAAGAAAATAAAAATATTTCGTTACATGTAAAGTAAGTCGGCTTCGGTCCACATAAGTGTGGAGGTTTTTTTTTTATTCTAGGGCGGAAGTCCTAAAAATATAAAATTTTTGGTTATTGAGATACTAATAAAGATTAATAGTGATAAAGCTAAAAAATTAATGGTCTTGCTTAAATAGATTGTAAAATTAAAAAAAAAAACTCAATTTATCATTTCCGTTGTCAAGTTCAATTAAAAAATGGTTGCAAGTAGTTAAACAAATGTAGGATAAAAAAGTGATTTATTGATGTAGTCCATGTTAAACAAACCATCTGTATTCAAAATAATTAAAATAAAAAAAAATTAGAATATAACCTCGAGTAAATAGAACATTAACAGGCTCATCTAAAATTTGAAAAAATTTATAGAAATATAAAATTGTTAACCTTTCAAATAAGTTAGATAACGTGTTACAACATGACTAAAAGGTAAGAGAATAATGCAAATGGCGGAGTGGCGATTGAACTATTCTGATGCTCATTGACTGTTAGAGAGATAAGGCTTTTAATACCTAAATTTAAATTGACAAAAAAAATAATAAGAAAAAGTTTACAGTCTGAGAAATAAGGCCGCCTTTACCATCCAAAAGTCGCGGTATCATTGGTGGAGGCACTTGGACAAATAGATCAACTAAATAAATAATAGAGATTAAAATAATATAGATTAATTTAAAAAACAATTTTATTTCAGATTGGATTCTAAAAAATCTGCTAAAAAATTAGAGGAAGAAAATACCC
>JARQAB010000372.1:0-14209 GCA_036172955.1 Meloidogyne arenaria
TCAATTATGACTAATTATATAAAAAAGAATATAAAAATAAACTTGGAGGCCAAAACCTAATAACTTTATTTTCTTATCAAACTTATTTTCAATTATGACTAATTATATAAAAAAGAATATAAAAATAAACTTGGAGGCCAAAACCTAATAACTTTATTTTCTTATCAAACTTATTTTCAATTATGACTAATTATATAAAAAAGAATATAAAAATAAACTTGGAGGCCAAAACCTAATAACTTTTACTTTCTTATCAAACTTATTTTCAATTATGAATAATTATATAAAAAAGAATATAAAAATAAACTTGGAGGCCAAAACTAATAACTTTTACTTTCTTATCAAACTTATTTTCAATTATGAATAATTATATAAAAAAGAATATAAAAATAAACTTGGAGGCCAAAACCTAATAACTTTTATTTTCTTATCAAACTTATTTTCAATTATGACTAATTATATACAAAAGAATATAAAAATAAACTTGGAGGCCAAAACCTAATAACTTTTACTTTCTTATCAAACTTATTTTCAATTATGAATAATTATATAAAAAAGAATATAAAAATAAACTTGGAGGCCAAAACCTAATAACTTTTACTTTCTTATCAAACTTATTTTCAATTATGAATAATTATATAAAAAAGAATATAAAAATAAACTTGGAGGCCAAAACTAATAACTTTTACTTTCTTATCAAACTTATTTTCAATTATGACTAATATATAAAAAAGAATATAAAATAAACTTGGAGGCCAAAACCTAATAACTTTTATTTTTATCAAACTTATTTTCAATTATGACTAATTATATAAAAAGAATATAAAAATAAACTTGGAGGCCAAAACCTAATAACTTTTATTTTCTTATCAAACTTATTTTCAATTAAGACTAATTATATACTAAAGAATATAAAAATAAACTTGGAGGCCAAAACCTAATAACTTTATTTTCTTATCAAACTTATTTTCAATTATGACTAATTATATAAAAAAGAATATAAAAATAAACTTGGAGGCCAAAACCTAATAACTTTTATTTTCTTATCAAACTTATTTTCAATTATGACTAATTATATATAAAAAAGAATATAAAAATAAACTTGGAGGCCAAAACCTAATAACTTTTATTTTCTTATCAAACTTATTTTCAATTATGACTAATTATATAAAAAAGAATATAAAAATAAACTTGGAGGCCAAAACCTAATAACTTTTATTTTCTTATCAAACTTATTTTCAATTATGACTAATTATATAAAAAGAATATAAAAATAAACTTGGAGGCCAAAACCTAATAACTTTTATTTTCTTATCAAACTTATTTTCAATTATGACTAATTATATAAAAAAGAATATAAAAATAAACTTGGAGGCCAAAACCTAATAACTTTATTTTCTTATCAAACTTATTTTCAATTATGACTAATTATATAAAAAAGAATATAAAAATAAACTTGGAGGCCAAAACCTAATAACTTTTATTTTCTTATCAAACTTATTTTCAATTATGACTAATTATATAAAAAAGAATATAAAAATAAACTTGGAGGCCAAAACCTAATAACTTTTATTTTCTTATCAAACTTATTTTGAATTTTGTATAATTTTTTTAAAAAAGAATATAAAAATAAACTTGGAGGCCAAAACCTAATAACTTTTATTTTCTTATCAAACTTATTTTCAATTATGACTAATATATAAAAAAGAATATAAAAATAAACTTGGAGGCCAAAATAAAAAAACTTATTTTCTTATCAAACTTATTTTCAATTATGACTAATTATATAAAAAAGAATATAAAAATAAACTTGGAGGCCAAAACCTAATAACTTTTATTTTCTTATCAAACTTATTTTCAATTATGACTAATTATATAAAAAAGAATATAAAAATAAACTTGGAGGCCAAAACCTAATAACTTTTATTTTCTTATCAAACTTATTTTCAATTATGACTAATTATATAAAAAAGAATATAAAATAAACTTGGAGGCCAAAACCTAATAACTTTTATTTCTTATCAAACTTATTTTCAATTATGACTAATTATATAAAAAAGAATATAAAAATAAACTTGGAGGCCAAAACCTAATAACTTTTATTTTCTTATCAAACTTATTTTCAATTATGACTAATTATATAAAAAAGAATATAAAAATAAACTTGGAGGCCAAAACCTAATAACTTTTATTTTCTTATCAAACTTATTTTCAATTATGACTAATTATATAAAAAATAATATAAAATAAACTTGGAGGCCAAAACCTAATAACTTTTATTTTCTTATCAAACTTATTTTCAATTATGACTAATTATATAAAAAAGAATATAAAAATAAACTTGGAGGCCAAAACCTAATAACTTTTATTTTCTTATCAACTTATTTTCAATTATGACTAATTATATAAAAAAGAATATAAAAATAAACTTGGAGGCCAAAACCTAATAACTTTTATTTTCTTATCAAACTTATTTTCAATTATGACTAATTATATAAAAAAGAATATAAAAATAAACTTGGAGGCCAAAACCTAATAACTTTTATTTTCTTATCAAACTTATTTTCAATTATGACTAATTATATAAAAAAGAATATAAAAATAAACTTGGAGGCCAAAACCTAATAACTTTTATTTTCTTATCAAACTTATTTTCAATTATGACTAATTATATAAAAAAGAATATAAAAATAAACTTGGAGGCCAAAACCTAATAACTTTTATTTTCTTATCAAACTTATTTTCAATTATGACTAATTATATAAAAATTAATAGTAAAATAAACTTGGAGGCCAAAACCTAATAACTTTTATTTCCTTATCAAACTTATTTTCAATTATGACTAATTATATAAAAAGAATATAAAAATAAACTTGGAGGCCAAAACCTAATAACTTTTATTTTCTTATCAAACTTATTTTCAATTATGACTAATTATATAAAAAAGAATATAAAAATAAACTTGGAGGCCAAAACCTAATAACTTTTATTTTCTTATCAAACTTATTTTCAATTATGACTAATTATATAAAAAAGAATATAAAAATAAACTTGGAGGCCAAAACCTAATAACTTTTATTTTCTTATCAAACTTATTTTCAATTATGACTAATTATATAAAAAAGAATATAAAAATAAACTTGGAGGCCAAAACCTAATAACTTTTATTTTCTTATCAAACTTATTTTCAATTATGACTAATTATATAAAAATGATAAAAAAATAAAACTTGGAGGCCAAAACCTAATAACTTTTATTTTCTTATCAAACTTATTTTCAATTATGACTAATTATATAAAAAAGAATATAAAAATAAACTTGGAGGCCAAAACCTAATAACTTTTATTTTCTTATCAAACTTATTTTCAATTATGACTAATTATATAAAAAAGAATATAAAAATAAACTTGGAGGCCAAAACCTAATAACTTTTATTTTCTTATCAAACTTATTTTCAATTATGACTAATTATATAAAAAAGAATATAAAAATAAACTTGGAGGCCAAAACCTAATAACTTTTATTTTCTTATCAAACTTATTTTCAATTATGACTAATTATATAAAAAAGAATATAAAAATAAACTTGGAGGCCAAAACTAATAACTTTATTTTATTATCAAACTTATTTTCAATTATGACTAATTATATAAAAAAGAATATAAAAATAAACTTGGAGGCCAAAACCTAATAACTTTTATTTTCTTATCAAACTTATTTTCAATTATGACTAATTATATAAAAAAGAATATAAAAATAAACTTGGAGGCCAAAACCTAATAACTTTTATTTTCTTATCAAACTTATTTTCAATTATGACTAATTATATAAAAAGAATATATAAATAAACTTGGAGGCCAAAACCTAATAACTTTTATTTTCTTATCAAACTTATTTTCAATTATGACTAATTATATAAAAAAGAATATAAAAATAAACTTGGAGGCCAAAACCTAATAACTTTTATTTTCTTATCAAACTTATTTTCAATTATGACTAATTATATAAAAAAGAATATAAAAATAAACTTGGAGGCCAAAACCTAATAACTTTTATTTTCTTATCAAACTTATTTTCAATTATGACTAATTATATAAAAAAGAATATAAAATAAACTTGGAGGCCAAAACCTAATAACTTTTATTTTCTTATCAAACTTATTTTCAATTATGACTAATTATATAAAAAAGAATATAAAAATAACTTGGAGGCCAAAACCTAATAACTTTTATTTTCTTATCAAACTTATTTTCAATTATGACTAATTATATAAAAAAGAATATAAAAATAAACTTGGAGGCCAAAACCTAATAACTTTTATTTTCTTATCAAACTTATTTTCAATTATGACTAATTATATAAAAAAGAATATAAAAATAAACTTGGAGGCCAAAACCTAATAACTTTTAATTTATTATCAAACTTATTTTCAATTATGACTAATTATATAAAAAAGAATATAAAAATAAACTTGGAGGCCAAAACCTAATAACTTTTATTTTCTTATCAAACTTATTTTCAATTATGACTAATTATATAAAAAAGAATATAAAAATAAACTTGGAGGCCAAAACCTAATAACTTTTATTTTCTTATCAAACTTATTTTCATATCTGACTAGTAATATAATAAACACAATAAACATAAACATCGAGGCCAAAACCTAATAACTTTTATTTTCTTGTCAAACTTATTTAAATTATTACAAAATATATAAAAAATAATATAAAAATAAACATCGAGGCCAAAACCTAATAACTTTTATTTTCTTATCAAACTTATTTTCAATTATGACTAATTATAGTAAAAAGAATAGAAAAATAAACTTGGAGGCCAAAACCTAATAACTTTTATTTTCTTATCAAACTTATTTTCAATTATGACTAATTATATAAAAAAGAATATAAAAATAACTTGGAGGCCAAAAACCTAATAACTTTTATTTTCTTATCAAACTTATTTTCAATTATGACTAATTATATAAAAAAGAATATAAAAATAAACTTGGAGGCCAAAACCTAATAACTTTTATTTTCTTATCAAACTTATTTTCAATTATGACTAATTATATAAAAAAGAATATAAAAATAAACTTGGAGGCCAAAACCTAATAAACTTTTATTTTCTTATCAAACTTATTTTCAATTATGACTAATTATATAAAAAAGAATATAAAAATAAACTTGGAGGCCAAAACCTAATAACTTTTATTTTCTTATCAAACTTATTTTCAATTATGACTAATTATATAAAAAAGAATATAAAAATAAACTTGGAGGCCAAAACCTAATAACTTTTATTTTCTTATCAAACTTATTTTCAATTATGACTAATTATATAAAAAAGAATATAAAAATAAACTTGGAGGCCAAAACCTAATAACTTTTATTTTCTTATCAAACTTATTTTCAATTATGACTAATTATATAAAAAAGAATATAAAAATAAACTTGGAGGCCAAAACCTAATAACTGTTATTTCTTATCAAACTTATTTTCAATTATGACTAATTATATAAAAAGAATATAAAAATAAACTTGGAGGCCAAAACCTAATAACTTTTATTTTCTTATCAAACTTATTTTCAATTATGACTAATTATATAAAAAAGAATATAAAAATAAACTTGGAGGCCAAAACCTAATAACTTTTATTTTCTTATCAAACTTATTTTCAATTATGACTAATTATATAAAAAAGAATATAAAAATAAACTTGGAGGCCAAAACCTAATAACTTTTATTTTCTTATCAAACTTATTTTCAATTATGACTAATTATATAAAAAAGAATATAAAAATAAACTTGGAGGCCAAAACCTAATAACTTTTATTTTCTTATCAAACTTATTTTCAATTATGACTAATTATATAAAAAAGAATATAAAAATAAACTTGGAGGCCAAAACCTAATAACTTTTATTTTCTTATCAAACTTATTTCAATTATGACTAATTATATAAAAAAGAATATAAAAATAAACTTGGAGGCCAAAACCTAATAACTTTTATTTTCTTATCAAACTTATTTTCAATTATGACTAATTATATAAAAAAGAATATAAAAATAAACTTGGAGGCCAAAACCTAATAACTTTTATTTTCTTATCAAACTTATTTTCATTATGACTAATTATATAAAAAGAATATAAAAATAAACTTGGAGGCCAAAACCTAATAACTTTTATTTTCTTATCAAACTTTTTCAATTATGACTAATTATATAAAAAAGAATATAAAAATAAACTTGGAGGCCAAAACCTAATAACTTTTATTTTCTTATCAAACTTATTTTCAATTATGACTAATTATATAAAAAAGAATATAAAAATAAACTTGGAGGCCAAAACCTAATAACTTTTATTTTCTTATCAAACTTATTTTCAATTATGACTAATTATATAAAAAAGAATATAAAAATAACTTGGAGGCCAAAACCTAATAACTTTTATTTTCTTATCAAACTTATTTTCAATTATGACTAATTATATAAAAAAGAATATAAAAATAAACTTGGAGGCCAAAACCTAATAACTTTTATTTTCTTATCAAACTTATTTTCAATTATGACTAATTATATAAAAAAGAATATAAAAATAAACTTGGAGGCCAAAACCTAATAACTTTTATTTTCTTATCAAACTTATTTTCAATTATGACTAATTATATAAAAAGAATATAAAAATAAACTTGGAGGCCAAAACCTAATAACTTTTATTTTCTTATCAAACTTATTTTCAATTATGACTAATTATATAAAAAAGAATATAAAATAAACTTGAGGCCAAAACCTAATAACTTTTATTTTCTTATCAAACTATTTTCAATTATGACTAATTATATAAAAAAGAATATAAAAATAAACTTGGAGGCCAAAACCTAATAACTTTTATTTTCTTATCAAACTTATTTTCAATTATGACTAATTATATAAAAAAGAATATAAAAATAAACTTGGAGGCCAAAACCTAATAACTTTTATTTTCTTATCAAACTTATTTTCAATTATGACTAATTATATAAAAAAGAATATAAAAATAAACTTGGAGGCCAAAACCTAATAACTTTTATTTTCTTATCAAACTTATTTTCAAATTATGACTAATTATATAAAAAAGAATATAAAAATAAACTTGGAGGCCAAAACCTAATACTTTTATTTTCTTATCAAACTTATTTTCAATTATGACTAATTATATAAAAAAAGAATATAAAAAATAAACTTGGAGGCCAAACCTAATAACTTTTATTTCTTATCAAACTTATTTTCAATTATGACTAATTATATAAAAAAGAATATAAAAATAAACTTGGAGGCCAAAACCTAATAACTTTTATTTTCTTATCAAACTTATTTTCAATTATGACTAATTATATAAAAAAAGAATATAAAAATAAACTTGGAGGCCAAAACTAATAACTTTTATTTTCTTATCAAACTTATTTTCAATTATGACTAATTAATATAAAAAAGAATAATAAAAATAAACTTGGAGGCCAAAACCTAATAACTTTTATTTTCTTATCAACTTATTTTCAATTATGACTAATTATATAAAAAAAGAATATAAAAATAAACTTGGAGAGGCCAAAACCTAATAACTTTTATTTCTTATCCAAACTTATTTTCAATTATGACTAATTATATTAAAAAAGAATAAAAAATAAACTGGAGGCCAAAACCTAAATAACTTTTATTTTCTTATCAAACTTATTTTTCATAATATGACTAATTATATAAAAAAGAATATCAAAAATAACCTTGGAGGCAAAAACGCTAATAACTTTATCTTCTTATCGCAAACTTATTCTTCAATATGACATTTAATATAAAAAAAGACCATATTAACAAGAATAACCTGTGCAGCAGGATATTCCCAAACAACTAATAACTTGTATTTTCCTACGCCTTCCACAAGACCTAGCACTGGATGATCGATCCATCGCCACTATGTTAGCTATACCTAAAGCAATTATCATATAATACAAGACGTATACTATCGGAGACTCATATAGCTGAGCGTCATTTCCCTATACTGCACACCTTACTGAATCACCTTTATGTCTGTCTTCATTATGACTTACTGCTATAGGTACCTGACTATCTAGAAAAACGGAATAATAAAAAATAAAATTAACTGGAGGTCCTCTTTATAGCAGTCCCTATCATAACTATTTACGCGGGCATTAATCCAATTACCTATTCATTGACCTCTCTGACTAATTATGCTATTATAGAACCAAAAACGACACTTACATAAACTAATATAGACTGGAAATGGTCATACCGTGCCATCTGACATTCGCTGTCCCCATAATTATCGAACCGCATACTTATAAAAAAGTATATAACAATCTTACATAGCATTCAGGAGGCTCGAGCGGCGATAATCGACTATACATTTACGTTCCTTCTTATCAAAACCATTTAGGTGTCAATTACTGACTGTAATTATATAAAAAGAAATAAAAATTAAAGCTTCGGCGAGGGATCCACTACCCCTATAACAGCTCTTTTTCCGAAAGCGAAACAACTTATTTCAATTTGACTTTAATAAACTGATAACGAGCAGCCAGTTCTGACAAACCGTACAACTCGCTGCAGTTGCCCATAAATCCCTAATTCACCTTATTCTTACTCCAATACTATCTTCTCTTATGACGCTATTATTATAGTAAAAAACATTATAACATCCATCTGTAACTATTGAGGTTCCATATTCCCATAATCAACTTTTTGACCCTGTGTTTCTATGCAAAAGCCCATTGATGTCACTATAGGCTAGATTCTAATGAGTAACTCAAAAACGAGAATATAATAATTTCATAACCTTGAGCCAAAACCTAATAACTTTATGTTTCCCTTACATCTAAACTTGCTTTTCTATCACACTCGAATTTAATATAAAAAAGCATCTCGTCAATTACTACACTTTGGACGGCCGCAAACCCTCCTTGATCGCACTCACGATTATTCTTTCCTCTATAACTTATCTTCTCAGTTACTGACCCTGAATTCTACCTAAACAAGACGCTCTTCAACACACGTAACTTGGAGTGCTCCTGGAGTGCACCCTCCATGACGTTATTTTTCTTACGGCACACACTGTATTGTCCATGAGGACTAATTATATTAAAACAAGAATTAACCAGAAACCTCTGGGGCGGACCAAAACCTAAGAACTGTGTAGTTTCTTTAAAATCAACCTTATTTTCAATGAGGACATAATGATAGTACCAACTATAACAAACTAACGTAGGAAAGACGGGGCCAAACTAAGAACTTTTATTTTCTTATCAAACTTCTTTGCAGTATGACTACTTATATAAAAACGATATTAAAAAGACCCTGGAGGCCACAACCTAGACCTTTTATTTTCCTGATCAAACGTTATTTTCAGGTATACTCAATTATATAAAAAAGAAATAGAACAACTAAACTTGGAGGGGCCAAAACCTAATACTTTTTATTTTGCGTACACCATTTTTGCAATTTATGACTAATTATATAAACCCAATCTAAAATAACACTTTGAGGCCAACAACCTAATAACTTTTATTTTTTCTATCAAACTTTGTTTCAATTATAGACAAATAGATAACAAAGAATATAAAAAGAAACCTTGAGCCAACCGTAATAACTTTTACATTTTCGTCTCAAACTTATTTCAAGTATGACTAATATATATAAAAAAGAAATATAACAATAAACTTGGAAGAGCCCAAACCTAATAACGATTATTGTCGTTATCACTTTCATTAGTCAAAGTATAAACGAATAAATAAAAAGAATATCAAAATCCACTGGGGAGGCCAAAACCTAATAACTTAGTATGTGCTTATCAAACTTGATTTTCAGCTTATGACTACTTGATATACCAAAAAGAATATAACAATACCTTGGAGCCAAACCCCTAATACCTTTTATTTCCATTATCCAACTTATTTCATTAT
The DNA here is from genome assembly GCA_036172955.1 of Meloidogyne arenaria. Classification (NCBI taxonomy): domain Eukaryota; kingdom Metazoa; phylum Nematoda; class Chromadorea; order Rhabditida; family Meloidogynidae; genus Meloidogyne; species Meloidogyne arenaria. The sequence continues at coordinate 9,951 of JARQAB010000372.1, forward strand.
GACTAATTATATAAAAAGAAATTAAACATACACTGGGAGGCCCCAACCGAATACTTTTATGTCTTAATCAAACGATTTCCCTTATGACTAATTCGATAAAAAGAATAGAAAAATAAACTTGGGGCCAAACGGGTGCGAAATAACATTTTATTTGATTCTTATCAAACTGTAATTTTCAATATATGACCATCATTATGAAAAAAAAATATAAAATACACTGGAGGCCAAACCCCTAATACTTTATTTTCGTATCCAACTTATTTTCAATTTATGACTAATTATAATAAAAAAAACTATAAATAATAAACTTAAGGAGGCCAAAACCAATAACCTATTTTAGGTTCGTAATCAAACATTAATTTTCAATTAGACTATTGAATAAAAAAGATATACGTAAAATAAACTTTGAGGCCACAACCATAATAATTTTAGTTTTTTCTTAGTCAACCTTAACGCGAAACTTCTTTTCACTAGAACAGAGTTATAAAAAAAGAATATCAAAAAGAAACCTTGGCGGCCAAAACCTTAATAACTTTTATTTTCTATTCAAACTTATTTTCCAGAATAATGACATAATTATAGTACAAAGAATATAAAAAAACTTGGCAGGGGAGCCAAAACCTAAGAACGTTTTACGTATTCTTATCAACTTATTTTCAAGATATGACTAATTAAAAAAAAGAAATAAAATAAACTTGGAGGCCAAAAACCTAATCGTTGTATTTTCCTTACAACCCTTATAGATTTTTTCAATTATGACTATTAGCTCTATAAAACAGACTATAAAAATAACTTGGAGGGCCAACCAACCTAATAACTATTTATGTCTTATATCAAACTACTTTTCAAATTCTGAACATGACTAATTATATAAAAAAAGAATAGAAAATAACAACGGTTGGAGGCCAAAAAACCTAAATCACGTATTATTATTCGTGTCAACAACTTATTTTTCAATTATGACTAATGATATAAACAGAATATTCAAAATTAAACTCATGAGGCACAAAACACTAATAATAACTAGTATTATTTCCCTATCAAACGTATTTTTCATTATGACTAAATTTAATAAAAAAGAAAGAATATAAAATAAACTGGGAGGCCAAACCTAATAACTTTTATTTTCCCCAATTATCCAACATTCTTGTTCAATTAAATGACTAAGTTATATAAAAAAAAATAAAAAAGTAAAAACTTGCGGAGCCAAAAACCCTAACTACCTTGTAATTTTACTTATCAACTTATTTTCAAGATGACTCATTTATATAAAAAAGCATCTAAAAATACACGGTGGAGGCCACAACCTAATGACCGTTTATTTTCGTTAATCAATTTATTTTCACTTATGACTAAATTATATACAAAAGAAGCTAAAAAATAGGAACCTGGAGGTCCAAAACCTATAACTTTTATTTTCTTATCAAACTTATTTTCAATTATGACTAATTATATAAAAAAGAATATAAAAATAAACTTGGAGGCCAAAACCTAATAACTTTTATTTTCTTATCAAACTTATTTTCAATTATGACTAATTATATAAAAAAGAATATAAAAATAAACTTGGAGGCCAAAACCTAATAACTTTTTTTTCTTATCAAACTTATTTTCAATTATGACTAATTATATAAAAAAGAATATAAAAATAAACTTGGAGGCCAAAACCTAATAACTTTTATTTTCTTATCAAACTTATTTTCAATTATGACTAATTATATAAAAAAGAATATAAAATAAACTTGGAGGCCAAAACCTAATAACTTTTATTTTCTTATCAAACTTATTTTCAATTATGACTAATTATATAAAAAAGAATATAAAAATAAACTTGGAGGCCAAAACCTAATAACTTTTATTTTCTTATCAAACTTATTTTCAATTATGACTAATTATATAAAAAAGAATATAAAAATAAACTTGGAGGCCAAAACCTAATAACTTTTATTTTCTTATCAAACTTATTTTCAATTATGACTAATTATATAAAAAAGAATATAAAAATAAACTTGGAGGCCAAAACCTAATAACTTTTATTTTCTTATCAAACTTATTTTCAATTATGACTAATTATATAAAAAAGAATATAAAAATAAACTTGGAGGCCAAAACCTAATAACTTTTATTTTCTTATCAAACTTATTTTCAATTATGACTAATTATATAAAAAAGAATATAAAAATAAACTTGGAGGCAAAACCTAATAACTTTTATTTTCTTATCAAACTTATTTTCAATTATGACTAATTATATAAAAAAGAATATAAAAATAAACTTGGAGGCCAAAACCTAATAACTTTTATTTTCTTATCAAACTTATTTTCAATTATGACTAATTATATAAAAAAGAATATAAAAATAAACTTGGAGGCCAAAACCTAATAACTTTTATTTTCTTATCAAACTTATTTTCAATTATGACTAATTATATAAAAAAGAATATAAAAATAAACTTGGAGGCCAAAACCTAATAACTTTTATTTTCTTATCAAACTTATTTTCAATTATGACTAATTATATAAAAAAGAATATAAAAATAAACTTGGAGGCCAAAACCTAATAACTTTTATTTTCTTATCAAACTTATTTTCAATTATGACTAATTATATAAAAAAGAATATAAAAATAAACTTGGAGGCCAAAACCTAATAACTTTTTTTTCTTATCAAACTTATTTTCAATTATGACTAATTATATAAAAAAGAATATAAAAATAAACTTGGAGGCCAAAACCTAATAACTTTTATTTTCTTATCAAACTTATTTTCAATTATGACTAATTATATAAAAAAGAATATAAAAATAAACTTGGAGGCCAAAACCTAATAACTTTTATTTTCTTATCAAACTTATTTTCAATTATGACTAATTATATAAAAAAGAATATAAAAATAAACTTGGAGGCCAAAACCTAATAACTTTTATTTTCTTATCAAACTTATTTTCAATTATGACTAATTATATAAAAAAGAATATAAAAATAAACTTGGAGGCCAAAACCTAATAACTTTTATTTTCTTATCAAACTTATTTTTAATTATGACTAATTATATAAAAAAGAATATAAAAATAAACTTGGAGGCCAAAACCTAATAACTTTTATTTTCTTATCAAACTTATTTTCAATTATGACTAATTATATAAAAAAGAATATAAAAATAAACTTGGAGGCCAAAACCTAATAACTTTTATTTTCTTATCAAACTTATTTTCAATTATGACTAATTATATAAAAAAGAATTTACGAAAATTTTTGGTTCGGATATCAGATCCGAATTCGTATATCTATTTAAATTAGGATATTAGACGATTTTCAAGGATATGCCCATATTAATGTCATTATATTTATATTTTTACAGCTTCAACACGTCTACAATTTGGCAATTATTTCTCAAGCTATTGGCAGGGTTATGGAAATTCGTTTTTGAAAGAGGAACACCAGAAAATGATCCAGAATTTAAAGAAAAAATGCAATGTATTAAAACGAGGGCAAAACGTAGCATCAATGATGCTTTAAAAATTTTGGAAATGGAAGCGCCTGAATGGCTAAATAAAAATGAGGAGAAAAATGGGAAGAATAATTGAACATTTATATAATTTTATGAAAAACCTCTAAATTTATATTTTTGTATATTTGTATTAAATAGAGTTAGAGATATTCAAATTGCCTGACCGGTATTAGGGTTTTTTCCTTTCAAGCTGACCGGTCCTGGTTTTCGGGTCGGAAAAAAAAGCTCAGAAAAAAACGGGAAACCCCAAAAAACCCGATTTTATCAAAATAAACGGTTTCTGAGCTGCCAGGCCCGAAAAAACCCTGACCTGGCCCGACTAGTTGGCGAAACTCTAGTATTAAAAATTGTATAGTCCGTTTCTGAATCTTAAAATATTTTTTAGAAGATTATAAGTTTATTTTAGAAGTTGGCTGTTTAACAGCAGCGTTGAGTTTTGTATTATTTATTTTGCGCTTGCGTTTGGCGTTTGTTTATTTTGAATTAAAATGAGATAGTGTGTTGTTAGAAAATAAAGAATAGAAAGGCGATTTTTAAGATTTTTTTTACAAAATTTTCTTTGTTTTTTCCTGTTTTACTTATGTGTACTTCTGAATCCGTATCATAAAAATTAAGTCTCGCGCTCTTGCCGCACTTATATGCGCGATTTTCGGCCTCGCCGAAACGAGCCGACGAGAAAAGCTCCGGCGAGAAAAAATTTCATCTACCTCCCAATTATTGTTCTTAACCATTTTATAATTTCTTGCTAAT
>JARQAB010000373.1:0-14187 GCA_036172955.1 Meloidogyne arenaria
CCGCTAATGTTTGTAGGGTAACAGAAAAGGTAAACAACATCATTGTTTGTAACAAGGATCTCCAAGGACAATTCTCATGGAGAACTTTTTTGTGAAAACTTACCTTTATATTTTAAAATGTAAACTTGTTTGTTTTAAAGAACTACCAATATTTATTTAAATTTAAAACAACTTCATTAACAAACAACCTTTCATTAATTAACGAAAATGAAGTCGCTCAATTTCTGTTGGTTTCTATGTTTAAATTTCTTTCGAGAACTAAAATTAATATATTTGAGGAGTGTAAGAATAATTTTTATAAGGAACGAGTTTATGTGTCCTAAAAACCTGTGGTACATCTACAGTATTTGAGAATCAAATGTTTCGACCAAAAGGTTTTTGCGGACCCACTTATTAGAATTGTAAATTATTATGTTACCTAAACCGAAACCGATCCAATTTGCGTCCCGGCTCCCGGAACCGAAAAACGCCGAAGTTTCCGGAACCGGAACTTCCGGTGAAATTCTCTAGTATTAGCCCCAGTTTGTAGTAAATTGTCGAGAAATGAATAGAAAGAAGAAAAATTAAAAGACAAACCCTTTATTTGTTTTCGAGAAGACCATTCACTCCACTATCTAATCGTTTCTGCATTATCCGTTCATTATTTTTTTCTGTATAATTCCTTTCAGAATTCTCTACTCTGTTAAATTTACTCATTTTTTCCCCTAAAAAAATAAACAAATTATTAGAATGTTAATTGAAAACGGAGAAAAAAAATAAAGAAGTAGAGAACAGCAACGGGAGAGCTCACAATCGAAGGATTTTATACGCGAACCTGACACAGAATCCCCTGAGTTTTAATTGATGAACATCACCGGAATTAATCCTGTTGGGATTTCTGCCACTGCGCCCATTTTTGTGAAAATCAATCTCATTACGGAATTTCCGGAAGGCCGATTTGAAAATCTCCAAATAAAAGTACAAAATTTTTATATATATTTTGTATTAATTTATTTAGAAAATTTCAAAATGACATTTCTACAAAATTATCTAACTGTCTAATTTATTAACTATTTGCTTACTCGTCTCTTTCGTCTAATCTTTTTAAAACTAAAATAAAATTTTCAAATTGTCAACTTTTCTTGGTCTTTCACTTGAACAATTAAAAAAATGGTCAAATCTCGTAACCTAATTACAAAAAACTTTTTTTCCCTATGTAAAATCGGGGATTTGAAAGCTTCATTTTAAGTTAATTCAAAAACCGCTTGATATAGTTTCAGATCAGACATGCAACGAAACTCCGAAATTTTTATTCAGACGAAACGAAACGAAACAAAAGTTTTAAAATCGTTTCGTTAACGAAACGAGACGACCGTATAAATTTAGCGAAACGAAACGAAACAAAACGAAACATCTATTTTTCAAAAAAATTTAATTAAAATAAAAACGGTTTAATTTTTGTAATTATTCTAGTTAAGAGACACGTTAATATGCCAGTTTATGCCTATATATAATCTCATAGCTTTTGTGGGACCTTAAATTGTGGTCGCCAGGCTCCAAAATTTTCCGCGTGTTTCACCACATCTTTATATTCCATAATAGCAGCCTTAATTCCGGCAAATCGACTACTATCGATATGTGTTGGGAAAATTGTCTAAATCGGGGATCATGCCCTTTTCTTCTAAATCGATCAGTCAATATTTTGTCGGAAATTAATATTCCCCGAACCCCGCTGCTCCTGATGCTGACAATTTTTTTAAAATTTACATTTATTTACACCTCCAAATCGCACCCTATATCCGTTTACCTCTCCTAATTTCTTAATAACCATCTTTCTCCTTCCCTTCTCCCGCCAATCCCCTGATATTCCTCTAAACTCATTCAGATTTTTTTTTGATTAACAACGTTCATTGATTAGGTTGGCAAAAATGTGCCGACTCGGATTTTGGGCCTGAAAAGACGTACTGGGCGCGACCCTAAAATCGACGCGAAAACGGCAACCCTATTCATGATCATTGGCATCTTTTGTTTTCGTTTCAACGTTTATTGAAAAATTGAAATTTTAAATATTCAATTTCTCTTTGCTGCCCGACCCTGATTGGCATGAGGGTAGACCCTTTCTATATCCTAATCTGGGCATGGAATTCGAACTTTGCAGTATTAAAAACATAAAATTAAAGCGGGAAATTCCTAAAAAATATAGCAAATATGCAGCTTCTTAGGCGCATAAAATCCAGATTTCTGCGCCGCAGGCAAAAATTTTTTAAATTTTCATCACCAAAGAAGGAATTTCTTTGTTCAGTTTTTTGGGTATATTTGTGGGCTATAAAATTAATAATGTTTCGTTAACGAAACACAGGTGTTTCGTTAACAAAACGAAACGAAACAAATTAAAAACTTTTTCGGTCACGAAACGAGACGAAACAGAAAAAAAACATAACGAAACGAACGAAACAACGAAACGAAACGAAACGATTTCGTGCATGTCTGGTTCAGATAAGGGCAGGACTGTGAAATTATTCGAGATATTTCGAAAATTCTAATTTTTGACATCAATTTTTGTTCGAGCTTCTGTCTTCGCTCAATCCAGTCCTTTATTTCAGTTTCCTTTATGGTTTTTTATTATTTTCCTTAAAACTCTTTCCTTGAATGGATTTAGAATAATAATAATAATAATAACTTTTATATTCAAGAATGGACTACCAAAGGAGCCACTTAAATCAGAAAACATGAGTGAATGCATAAATTGATACAGTTTTAAAGCTTTTCCCTGCCTTATTCATTTAATTCACACTCCTTCTATAATAGTTTTATTATGGAACGCCAAGTCCATATACTTTGGAGAAGAGCGTGGAGACTGTTTTGTGGTTGACATTAGTTTGGAATAGTGTTTGTCAAAGCACAAATTGCTAAATTTCCCTCTAAATTATAAAAGCTTGAATAAAAAATGAGAAAAAAAAAAAAAGTGAAAAAATTAAAATTCTTACAGGGTGGTAAAATAAATAAAATCATAAAAAAGTGGACAGGCAAACAAACCTAATTTAGAAATAACTAAATTAAATTTAAAATCACAAAACAAAATCAAAACGTCAAAATATAAATTATATTAGGTCATAATGGTCAGGACATAATGTTATGGGACAAATGGTCAAAAAGTAACTAAATTAATCTTTGTTTTTTCCAAATTTAGCAAATGAACTCTAAGTAAAAATTTCCAAAATACTTTAGGATTAGGTGAGCTAACAATATAATAGGCAAGGTGTTCCAGGAGATTTGCCGCTCTATTTATAACCAGTTTTCTGTTTTATTAGTTTTATGTGAAATTCGGAGTTGAAATTTGTTGAGTGACGATTTTCCTATTGGTGCCTGGAAGAGATATTAAAAAGTTTCGTTCGTTTGAGTCAAGGTGTGTATAATTAAAATTTATTCTATAAATGGACGTAAGATCAGAAAGTGAGCGTCTTAGTGCCAAACTGTATTCTAGGTGTAAGAAAATAATTCTATGAGCGTATTTCATATAACTTCGTTTACATTTAATCAGGGCACCGCCTAGTATACCATTTTTTTTGCACTTTTTCGGGGGGGGGGGGGGGGATTTTTTTCTATTAGAGATTTATTTTTGGGGCTCCAAATATAGACGCATATTTTCCAGCACAGGACGAATAACTGTCTAAAAATGTCTAAATTCCAAACTGTAGGGTTATTAGAATGAATATTATTTAATACTAGTATTGCTTTGGCATACGCGCTTCTTAATACTTGGAACAATGGCTTTCGAATTTAATTTATTTGAGCATGTTATTCCCCAAGTCGGAAATAGAAGGGGCTATTTGGAGCTTTATATTATCAAGTGAATAAGTGATTCGGGTTTTTATTATTCTTATATGTACGACAAAAGTTTTATTAGTAGATATTTCAGTGCCCAATCCGAGCACCATTTGGAGATGATGCCTTCAAGGCATTTTTTAAATCCTCTGTAGTTTCATTATTTTTATAAATCGAAAGATTTTTTAGATCATCAGCAAATAATCTATGGAGATAGTGGTTGGTAATTGCAGAGATAAATCATTTATATAGATGAATAATAAGACTGGGCTTTAGTATGGACCCCTGAGGGACCCTGATAATATATGAAAAGGTTCCGAGAATTGGTTATTAATTTTAACTTTAGCATTCTTCCCATTAGGAAGTTTTTGATCCGCTAGAGTTTTACCTCTAATGCCGATATTATACAATTTATAAATGAGATATTCATGGGTACGAGTCGAAAGCTCGTTTGATGTCAAAATAAATACAGTCAATATTTCTACTCTCTATATAGCTTTATACCATTCTGAGAATGTAGATATTAATTGAGTGGTGGTAGAACGTTTCTTTAGGAACCCAAACTGATTTAAAACTAATAATTTGGTTTTCTTCTAGATGATTGAGTATGTTATTTAAAATAATTCTCTCTAAACTCTGCATACAGCTGAAGTGATAGAGATGGGTCTATAGTTTCTATGTTACATTTTCCCTATATTTTTAAATATTGGAGTTATATGGGAAACTTTCCATACGTCTGGTAGTGTACTCGTATCTAATGATAACCTGAAGATCTCAGAGAGAAAAGGAGTAAGAGATAAGTGACACTTTTTTAGGAGTGTATAATTAATACCATCTTCGGCACAGCAATTATTAGTCGGTAAACTCTTAAGTATATTGTCAAATCCAACATGCTAAACTCAATGTCGTCCATAGTACTAATAAGGTTATATGCTGGTAGATTTGTGGACATGTAGTAGGAATGTTTGAGAAAGATTTAGCAAAGACCGTGGCAAAGATATTGCATTTGTCCTTATCATCAAATATATAAGTATCATTTTGTTTTAAATAATTGAGAGGAACATATTTTGAAGAAAATTTCTTCATAATTTATTCATTTTATTTTGATCAGAAACTATATATTTAATTTTTTGAGATTTATAGTTGTTGACAAGATTTTTGACTGTCTTTGCTAGTTTGTTATACTCAGTAAAATCTAGTATACGGTTTTTTTTTATTGTTTGAACATTTTTGATTTTTGGTTTATAAGTTTCTTAATATATGTGGGATATTGTACACTACCACTGTTAAAGTCTTGGTACGTATTGGGGTAAATTTATTCATTAAAGTAGATATTAGATTGGTTAAAAATGAGAATTTGTCTGAAATGTAGAAATACTCGTAAATATCGTTAAAGTGGTTTTGTGAGATAGAATCAACTAAATGAATATTTTTGTAATCCCTAAAAGAAATTGTTTGTGGTTTTAGGTTTTTCAATATTAATAGAGAAGTGGATGGAAAAATGATCTGATGTAGATAATCCTTCCAAGATCTCAAGTGAAGAGACTGCATTAGGGTTATTTACTAATACCAGATCCAATAAAGAACCTTTATTGTGTGTTGAAGATTTGATAATATTAGCAAGATTAAAATTAAAAGTAATTCTAGAAATTCTTTACTTATTTTAGAATTAGCTGAAGATAAATGCCAATTTATTTCTTTTGTATTGAAATTAAAATCCCCTAGTATAATTAAATTTCGCACATTTTGACGTTTCAATAAATTAATGATTTAGTATTAACAAGTCTTTAACGTCCGGCGGACGGTATACTAGAATACTCTTATACTATTTTTAAAAGAGGGATTAGAAGCTATGTCTAAAATAATATAATCAATCCCTGGTATTTTCTTATCTAGCATTTCTTATAAAGGATGCCTTTACGCAGCAAAAGCGCACTCCTCCTCCAGCAGTTTTGTATTTTTTATCGCGGTTTGCAGTTATAACGTTAAAATTTTTTATAGAAGTTAGACTAGTTAGATAAGTATTGTTGTCCTCTAACCAAGTTTCGGACAGAAAAAGTAAATCAGGTTTATATTTAGCTATTTGGATATCTAATTCATTAATTTTATTTCTAATGGAGCGGCAATTCTGGTAGATACACCGAATATTATTTTTTATTGTATTAGAGTTTAAATTTGCTAAATTTGGTAACTTTAAATTAGAATACTTTAAAAATTTATTTGGCAATGTACTAGAACATAGTGGAGTCCCTGATGGACTTAAAAATTTTTTTTGGGTAAGGATTGTTTAAATGAGGGGATTTCACTACGTAATAGTACAGTGCCCGCATAAATTACAAAGTCAAGCTTAGTTGACCTCACGTTTTTTTTTACATTCCTCTATCAAATTAGACCTTGTTTTTAATTCCTCCATAGTCAAACTTCTTCGAATATTCACTTCTTTAAATTTTCCATTTAAAAGTTTTCTTTTGTTCTTTAATGCTTCAACCAACTGCTGCCGAGCATGGGAATAGAATTTTTGATGGGACGAGGTCGTGAGCCCGGAGGCCTTGGTTTGCCGAGACGAAAACTCCCGATGGCAGACATCGGTCGACTTGTAGTTCATTCAAAATTTGGCGAACCTTTTTGTTGTCATCCTCAGCTCTTGACATAGGTTGTTGTTCGTTACTCTCTGGAAGACCAGTAAGAACGAGTAAATGTTCCCGCTGTCGTCGCTCATATTCAGCATCAAAGTTGTTGTTGTTTTCCTGAAGCAGTTCAGAAGCAACTTGTAATAAACCTTGCAATTGCTTTATGATGACATTTTGTTTATTAATAATTATTTGAGCAAAATTTGGGAGTGCTGGATCATTAGGTGTGTTGGAAATGTCTGACAAGTTTATCGAAGCAATTGTATCGATTATAAGTTGTCTTTTGGCTGAAGGAGCTTTAGATGGTGAAAAGTCATTACCCAAGTCCATATAATTTGGAGAAGAGCGTGAACGTTTTGTTGACATTATTTTGGAATAGGTTTGTCAAAGCACAAATGTCTAAATTTCTCTAAATTATAAAAGCTTGAATAAAAAATGAGAAAAAAAAAAAAAGTGAAAAAATTAAAATTCTTACAGGGTGGTAAAATAAATAAAATCAATAAAAGTGGACAGGCAACAAACCTAATTTAGAAATAACTAAATTAAATGTAAAATCAAAAACAAAATCAAAACGTCAAAATATAAATTATATTAGGTCATAATGTTCAGGACATAATGGTATGGACATAATGGTCAAAAGTAACTAAAATTAATCTTTGATTTTTCCAAATTTAGCAAATGAACTCTAAGTAAATTCCAAAATACTTTAGGATTAGGTGAGCTAACAATATTAATAGGCAAGGTGTTCCAGAGATTTGCCGCTCTATTTATAAACCAGTTTTCTGTTTTATTAGTTTTTATGTGAAATTCGGATTTGAAATTTGTGACGATTTCTATTGGGCCTGGAAGAGATATTAAAAAGTTTCGTTTGATCAAGGTGTGTATAATTAAAAATTATTCTATAAATGTACGTAAGATCATAAAGTGAGCGTCTTAGTGCCAATGTTTCTAGGTTAAAGAAAATAATTCTATGAGAGTATTTCATATAACTTCGTTTACATTTAATCAGGGCACGCCTAGTATACCATTTTTGCACTTTTTCGATTTTTTCTATTAGAGATTTATTTTTGGGGCTCCAAATAATAGACGCATATTCCAGCACTTTTTTTTTTTTTGGGGCTCCAAATAAACTTTTTTGGGGCTCCAAATAATAGACGCATATTCCAGCACATTTTGGGCTATAAAATTAATAATTTTCGTTTAACGAAACACAGGTTTTCGTTAACAAAACGAAACGAAACAAATTAAAAACTGTTTCGTCACGAAACGAGACGAAACAGAAAAAAACATAACGAAACTAACGAAACAACGAAACGAAACGTTTCGTGCATGTCTGGTTCAGATAGGGCAGGACTGTGAAATTATTCGAGATATTTCGAAAATTCTCAATTTTTGAATAATTTTTGTTCGAGCTTCTGTCTCGCTCAATCCAGTCTTTATTTCAGTTTCCTTTATGTTTTTATTATTTCCTTAAACTCTTTCCTTGAATGATTTAGAATAAAGGTAAAATTGAACTTCCTACATTTATAACAAGTTCATCTTCTGTAATCCAAGCTCTGCAAGACATACAAGTTGAGGAAGAAAGGAAAGTCGGACCATTCTTAAATTTTAAGGAAAGATAAAGGAGGGATATGCGAAATTCAATTTTAAACCAAAATAAAAAAGTTTTTTTTTAACGTTAATTTTTTGGTTCTACTTGACTTTATGAGTCCAATCAAAATTTATGAGTCCAAACAAATTTTACAAGTCCGAACATGTCTTATTATTTTAAGCAAAAATTTTGGCTCTACTGCAATTTATGATTCCAATCACAGTTTATGAGTCCAATCAGATTTTTTTGCGAGCTATTTACTAGGGTAGGTCGGCGGATTAAGGCTGAAAATGGAAAAGGGATAGGTTTATGTTACTGATGTAGAACCCAGCGACCGTTGACTCCCGCGAGGCGCGTGCCGCAAAACCCCGCGCGAAGCGCGCGCGTTTTGCACAAGCGCCTCGCCGACGCCCATAGGCTAGCTACAACATAATCCTATTTTTTAATGTATTATTTAATAAAATCTAATAAAATGTGATAGGTCTCATAAATTTTGATTGGACTCATAAAGTTTTGTTTGGACTCATAAAGTTTTATTAGGACTCATAAAGTTTGATTGGACTCATAAAAGTCGATTGGACTCATAAAGTCAAGTAGAACCAATTTTTTTTAACAGATTTTAAAAATATTTAATTACTCTTTAAATCGAAAATGTTACCAGCAACTTTATTTCCAACGATTCTTCGAAATGTTAAGGTTTTACTTTTAATTATTTTTTCAATTTTTTCTTAAATTTAAGCCTTCTAATATGACAAAAATGGTTTTCTTCAACTTTAAATTCTTTCCAAAAATCTTCTCTTCAACCTTTTTCTACTTTCGCCAATTCGTTTTGAGGCAGATAAACGTCCTTTGGGCCTGGAAATGCTGTGCCGAAGTTTTTGGTTTTTTTTGAATTTTTTTTTAAATTTATTTTTTTTAAAGGGAAAAGCTGTTGTTAATAGAGAAATTAAGACAATTGCTTATGACGATAAATCTGCGGGTAAATTTTTAAATGAGAATTTTAAGGGTTTATCTTTTATTATTTTTAAGAACGATCTTTTTAGGAGGGAAGGCTGTTTAGAAATTTGAAGAGGAATTGTCTGAATTTTAAGTAAAACTGCCAAATTTTGTGACTTTGGTTTTTTGTGGCCATATCTTGGCCAGATCAAAAAGCGGGCAAAAACGGCACAAAATCCTCGTTAGAAAGGGCACATTTTCTATCGAATAAGCCCGGTCTCGACCGTTTTTAGGTCGGACACGTCCGCAACCTTTCCTTGTAATGATAATTATGTTGAGATTTTCGAGTTGGAACTTTAAGAGAAAATTTTTCGCCCTCCTCTCTGGGGACCATTTATGTTTCTCAAATCAGGCTTTTATTTTGTCGGGCCAAATATGCGATATTCGATTCAATCCTCCAGGCTATATTGTCACCCCTAAACCTAACAAATGATGACTCATCTTCCTATCACTTCCTTTATCCTTAGCTTTTGGGTTATTGAAGCCTTTACTTCTTTCCACCGTCAAAAATTTAATTTTTACTCCGTCCCTTCTCTGAACGAAAATTAAAAAATTATTAAATTATTTCTTTAAGATTATAACTATGCTGGAAAATGGCTTGTATTTTTCTTTTATCCGGTTTTGATTTTTAATTTTTTAATAATTTTTTAAAATTTTAGCTAGATTTTACTTTTGTCTGTCCAACAGAGGTTTTTTCTTTTTTTTTTGAAATATTTTTAAAATTTATTTTTTTTTCAAAGATTATTGCCTTCAGTGAGAGATGTGAAGAATTTCAAGATTTTGGAGCTGAATTAATTGCTTGTTCTTGCGATTCTCATTTTTCTCATTTGGCTTGGGTAAATACTAAACGTGAAAATGGAGGGCTTGGAAAGATGGAAATACCTATACTTAGCGATTATAACAAACAAATTGCTACTGATTTTGGTGTTTTGGATAAATCTACAGGAATTCCTTATCGGTTTTTTAAATTTAAAATTAAGTATCTTTTTTGGAAAAATTTTCGGAGGGTTCGAATTCAAACCATTAAATGTATTATTTTTAAATGTTCACGATCGGTTTATTTTCGTTGATGAGGGTGGCTCAAATATCCTTAAAATTTTCCATTTTGAGCTGTCACCGGTGCAAATTAACCAGTCGTGATTAATTTTTGGTAATATTGAACCGGACAGACCCCCTTTTTCCTACCCAATTTTTCCCCTATATTTTTGCAAAATGGTCAGACTTTTTCCTTTCCATCCAAATTGCCTTTCTAATTTTTGCCTAAAATCAAACAAAAAGGATGATTGGTACTCTTGTGTTATCTCCCCCCATTTCTCAAAAAAATACACATGGGTAAAATTGAACCTTTGTCGTGAGTTACCATATTTTGAAATTAGAGATCCCTTCCTAACGTCGTTGTATGTACCAGTACTTCTATTTATAATACGTTCACAGTATTACCAGAATATTTTAAGGGAAAGGGGGCCCTATCCATCCAGAGTTACCATACATAAATACAATAAAGAACATTGGTCCTTAAAACCAGAGCTGGGTACCTATCGCCATAATTTTTAAAAGTATGTTAAACAGATTAAATTGTGCCTTTTATGGAGAAAGAAAAAGGTAAGAAGAAACAAAATAAAATGGGGGGTGATAACACAAAAGTACCGGATTATTTAATTTTATACAAGTACTATACATATCTAAAACAAGTAAAACGAGGAAAAATATCGGGAAAAATTGTGGAGGAAAAACGGGGTCTGTCCGGTTCAATATTACCTAATTTTTATTTTTTTTTTTTTAAAGTGGACTCTTTATAATTGACCAAAAAGGATTAATTCGTCATACTCTTGTTAATGATTTACCAATTGGTCGAAGTGTTGATGAAGCTTATCGAGTTTTGAGTGCTCTTAAATATTTTGAAGAACACGGAGAGGGTTTAAAAAAAATTATTTAAAAAATTAAAAAAAATTTTTAAGTCTGTCCCGCAGATTGGGAGGAAGGAGATGACACAATTGATGTTAAATCACCAAAAGATTATTTCAAGGAACATGCAAGAGATTATTACCATGACGAAGAAGAAGAAAAATGAAGGGGGTAATAAAAATAGAAATAAAAGATGGAATTTAAGTTTAATTTTTTATTTGAATTTTAAGCGCTATATTCTGTTGAATATATACAAGTAAATTATTTTGGTATGTTTTTTTAAAAGTTGAGGGCGGGAAGTCTTTAACAGTGCTGGGTATAGCTCCGGGAGCTAGCTCCGGAGCCCGGCTCCGGAGCCGGCTCCGGCGGAGCCGGAGCCGGAGCTAAGATTTTGGAAACCCCGGAGCCGGAGCTGGAGCCGGAGCCAAGAATTTGAAACCCCGGAGCCCGGAGCCGGAGCCAAGGTTTTCCAATTCCCCACGGCTCCGGCTATACACCCCTAAAGATGGGTTAGAGAAAAAAAAGTAAGCAAAGAGGGTAGGCGTGAAAAGAAAAGGGGAGATAAAATTGAGACGGGTAAAAAAGATTTTCTTTCCATTCAATCGTAAGGTATGTGTGGTTGACTGGATAGTGCGTCTGGTTCATAGTTTCGTTCAATTAAAGTTCGAAAATATCTCAATAATTGATTAAATAATTGTTTTTCTTTGGAAATAAATTATTATAAGGATTTTTTTATTAATGAAGCTGAATAAATTTTTCGAATTGGTTAATTTTAGTCTCCTAGGTGTCAAAATTTTCGCCTGCGGCGCAAAAAGAAGTTTTTGGCTTAAGGATCGTCCAAATTTTTCAAAATTTTCGCCTGCGGCGCTGAAAAAGGATGATTTTTGGATCCAAGTCCCCTTAATCCCCCCGATATCGCCCTTAATCCACCTAAATCACAAGATAATCCACCCAAATCCAGATTAATCTATTGATAACTCTCTTAATCCTCTTATATCACTCTATATCCCCCTTAATCTACTCAAATCTCCCAATGAAAAATAATTCATTGATTTTCCACCCGGAGCCCGGAGCCAACATGGAGCGGCTCCGAAAATCGCCGGCTCCGGAGCCGGAGCTGGAGCCGGAGCCAAGATTTTAAAAGGCCGGAGCCCGGAGCCGGAGCCAAGATTTTTAAACCCCGGAGCCCGGAGCCGGAGCCGGAGCCAAGAATTTGAAAGGCCGGAGCCCGGAGCCGGAGCCGGAGCCAACAAATGGCAAATACCCAGCACTGGTCTTTAATACATATGTAAAATAAGGGAGAATCAGCCACTTCAAAAATACCTACCTTTGAAGCTCTATAATAACTTTATTTGGGGAAGGTTGGTCCTAAAACATGAAACTTCTTTTCTTCAATAGGGCAATGTACTATCCAAAACCAGGTGGTCGTAGATTCCAAAATCAGCTAGGGTGGCTGTTCACAGATTGAAATATCCCTTTATTTCCGTCCCTCCTCATGCCTTTTGGTGAAAAGGGGAAGTCAAAACATTGTTAGAATTAAGCAAGTGTGAAGATAACTTTCAAATTTGAATATCCCCCCACCCCTTTATCGGCTAAGTATTAGAGAAAGTTGAAATAATAATAACTCAAATATTCAAAATATTTTAAATAAAAACAAATTTAAAAACTCAAATTTAATTAAACTACAAAACACAATCTCATGAAAAAAATTTTTAAATAAAAAATAGCGTCTGAAAAAAAGAGGGGGTAAAAATAATAAGACGTAAAAATTTGTTTGATTGGGCATATTAGACGAGGCATGGGGGGGGGGGATAGAAGGGAGGGGAGAGGGGGAGATTTATAGAGAAAATAATTTTCTGAAGGGTGTACATTTAAAATTTATTGACTTATAGAGAGAATTTATTTAAAAAATTTTTCTTGGCAGCCTTCCATTAATAAACAACTCTTAGTCTAGACATTCATTCATAGAGGAAGGGTTGTCGAGAGGAAAATTTTGGCTGCCCTCTCCTTTTAATTTCCCTTTAAGGAGAATTTAAAAAAGCTTCTCCCTCCCCTTTTAATTCCCCTTAAATTTTAATTTGTCGGAATTTAAAAAAAGACGTAAATCGGAATCCCGAATGTACATATAATGCTTATTCCTAAAAAATAAAAAAAATTTTTTCTTTAAATTACCCAAAAATTCAACAATGTTTATTATATTTAAATTAATGTTGTTAATTTTGTCTATTCTTAAATATACAACATTTTATTTGGATGCAACAGAAAATATAGATAAGGTTTGTAAAATAAAGGGAAAGTTGACTAACAGATCATTTTAAGATTTTTAAAATTAATATATAAACTTACTCGATAAAAATTTCCAGTTAAATATATTTCTTCAAGAAATACTGTTAATTGAAGGAAAAACAAAAGAAATTAAAAGAGAAATGGAAGGAATGGATAATATTGATAAAGTTATTGAGCATGTATCTGAATACATAATTAGTTGCAGAGGATTGAAATATGTGAAAATAAAAGATAAGAAAGAAGAAAATAAAAGTAAAATACTTGCTCGGGTAAGCTTTTTTAATTGAACATTGAAAAAAATTTGATAGTAATTTGCGGGCAAATGGGGGGGGGGGGGGGGGGGGGGGGGGGGGGGGGGGGGGGGGGGGGGGGGGGGGGGGGGGGGGGGGGCGGGGGGGGGGGGGGGGGGGGGGGGGGGGGGGGGGGGGTGGGGGGGGGGGGGGGGGGGGGTTGGGTGGGGGGGGGTGGGGGGGGTGGGGGGGGGGGGGGGGGGGGGGGGGGGGGGGGGGGGGGGGGGGGGGGGGGGTGGGGGGGGGGGGGGGGGGGGGGGGGGGTGGGGTTGGGGGGGGGGGGGGGGGGGGGGGGGGGGGGGGGGGGGGGGGGGGGGGGGGGGGGGGGGTTGGGGGGGTGGGGGGGGGGGGGGGGGGGGGGGGGGGGGTGGGGGGGGGGGGGGGGGGGGGGGGGGGGGGGGGGGGGGGGGGGGGGGGGGGGGGGAGGGGGGGGGGGGGGGGGGGGGGGGGGGGGGGGGGGGTGGGTTGGTGGTGGGGTTGGGGGGTGGAGGGGGTGGGGGGGGTGCGGGGGGGGGGGGGGGGGGGGGGTGGTTGGGGGGGGGGGGGGGGGGGCGGGGGGGGGGGGGGGGGGGGTGGGGGAGCGTGCTGTGGGGGGGGGGTGGGGGGCGGGGGGGTGGGGGGTGGCCGGGGGGGGGGGGGGGAGGGGGGGGGGGGGGGGGGGGGGGGGCGGGGGGGGGGAGGGGAA
>JARQAB010000374.1:0-12500 GCA_036172955.1 Meloidogyne arenaria
TTTTTGATTATGAAAGTGAAATGGCGTAGGTACAATTAATATACATAAATTTAAAGTTATTATACAGTCTAACTTTAGTATTTGTAATATTTGTCTCATCAAAAGCAAAATCCTTATCAAATCAAATTTCATGTAATTTTATTGACGTTTCATTTATTTATTTCAAATAGTATTCTCCTAAAATGTTAGTGAATGTGGAGAATACTAAAATGAGCTTTTTTTAAGCTATAAAATTTTATAACCAAAAATTTAATTTTATAATATGTATACCGCATCCCATATAAACATAAGTTTAAGTTTAAACAACATTAAACATAAGTTTTAAACAACATAAGTTTAAACATAAGCCCATATAACATAAGTTTAAAAGGTTCCTGTATATAAATTATTTAGAATTGTCAAATATTGTAATCGGGTATTTAAAAAATTTTTTCAGAAAATATAATTGTCTGATATTATATTTTGACAGCTTGTCAATGAGTTGGAAATCGAAGTAACAGACTTAACGGGATCCTTTTCATCTTTTGTTGTGAATTTTTATATTAATTCACACATTTCTGAATAATTAAACCTCTTCAGGCAAATTATGCATAATTCTCTAGTTTTATATCGTTCAGTTCGTTCAACTACATTATATTATCTGCAGTCTAATGCGGAAATATTGTCTCTTTTTTTTCTTAAATAAGCTAAACACAAATTTTGTTTATTAAGAAGCATATAAGATGGTGATATTATGCGTAACATCATGTTAAAATAAATTTTTAAAATTAAGTCTTAGAATTAATTAAATTGCCTATTAGCTTTTAAATTTATTTATAAATTTATTTTAAACGAATTAACCTTCAAATTCATTATTTTTATGAATGATATGATCTATTATTAGAATATTAAAAGATTATTTTAATATAAAATTCTAATATTTAATGTATTGTTACTCTGTTCTATAAGTGCTGTATTAATTTAACTTTAATAAATTATATTTTTAGGTTACATTGTAAATAAATAAAAATTTATAACTAAGAATAAATGTCATTAAATCTTTTTCTAAAAAAACACACTGGCCTTATTGTATATGATTTACATAGCTCTAACAATCAAACTATTAAAATTAAAAATAGTTCAACTAGTTAATTATTGAAAATGTCTAGTTTGTTAAGGAAATTAAAGATTTTGAGTCGCGCTCCAAAATCACCCATACTTTTTGGTGCAAAACCTCTCTTTCCTTTTTATTGAACGTCAGTTCGTACGATAACCAATTTCTTTGGAGTGGTTAATGACAAGACATAATCATCATTAAACCGAAATATACATATTTTCCTAAAAAATATAGATTTTTAATATTATATTAAAGTATTATATAAATTTTATTGTAATTACAATAACTTCAAATACTTTTTTAGAAATTGTGTTTTCACACAGATTAAATTTAAGACTCTGATTAAATTAAGACTCTGATGAATTATTTAACAAAATAATTTAGATAATTGAAATTTTGAAAATTTTTTGATAAGTTTACTCGACTGTATTCTATATAGAAAGTTTCAATCGTTTACAGTTTGTTTATAATTTTAGTGTATTTTACATTTTAAATTAGAAATTTAAAGCAATTTTATTACATATATTGTTTTGTATTTTTAAATTCAAATATACTTTTTCGATTAATAAAAACACCTATTAAGAATTGTTTCAAGTTTATCTTTTTTCTAATTTTATTTGATTCTATTGTCTTATAGTTGTTTTCCTATCAAATGAATTACAATGCTAGAAGTGAGCAGTAATATTAAAAGATGGGCAGTTAAAATATTTATGATTTCAAAATAATGGGAATTTGTCAAATTTTGTTTTAGTTCATATTATTAACAACTTAAATTTAAATTTATATGTAAATTAAAATATGTAAATTTTTATATAGTTATAGGTAAAAATCACCAATCAAATCTTTAATCTCCAATCATTTTTTGCCTTATTTAATCCACTTTTATTTTGTACCTTTCTCTCCAAGCGCTTGGCTTCTAAATTAAACTCAGTTTAATGTTAAACTTGATTAATTTTGCATAAATAATTTTATTCAAAATTTCTATTTATTTTATCTCAATTACTTTAAATTTTTCTATTTTATTAATAATTCTAAATTTTTGCCTTTAATTGTATAGTTTTTCATTAATTATTGTTGAAATGACAAGTAAATATTGGAGCTGCATATGAAGTATCAGCACAACGGTGATAATGTTTCCCTCTATGAAAGTTGTTGGAATTATACGATAGAAAAGTAAATTCAATAAAAAATTTTTTGAAATTATAATTATAAACATTATTAAAGTATACCAAAATTCACATATTGTAGTAAATTTTTACACAAAAACATGTGGTGAAAACTTTATTTAATCAAAACATTATACAGCCTATCAAATCAAAACATTATCTGAAATACTACCGATTCCGCCACTGCTAAACATTATTTATTAAACTTATTTATTAATTTATCTTATTCATCTTTAAACCTTTGATTAGTAGCGATAAGGACAGCTTAGTCCCAGGTTTAATTGCGTTACGTTCAGTGCCACGTTTTGTCGTATTTCTATTTATTTTAAATTAACTATTTATTACAAATTTTTTGATTCTAAATTTTTATCCTAAATTGTTATATTTGACTTAGCTTACCCATTCAACATAGCGGTTGCGGCATATTTCTATGCTCACCACAAAATAAAACTCCAATATCCGTTTCATCCATGTGTTATAGCAAGAACAATTACAAAGGATGGAATTTGCGAAAGATACTTTCCGCTTGAGCTTGTATGTTTTGCTCCTACTTCACTACTGTCAACATTAAGCGGTTTAACATGTACAGCACGGCCACACAACTCCGCGCGAAGCGCGGGGTTTTGCGGCACGCACCGTAAAACGGCGCGTGCCACGCGCCTTTTGCGGCACGCGCCTCCGGTATACTATACAATATCCTAAAATAATAATCAATTTTTGAGTATATCAGAAATAAACTCCCCTGTTGTGATTTTTGTCCATGGCATTATTAATTTATATTGTATTACTCACACGCCATAGAGTGACTTTAAAAATATTTTTTTATTCAATTAAGTCTAGCCGATTAAATTGTTCGTCGACCGGTCCAAATGTACGATATATATTATATATCTTATTTAACTCATTGAAAATTAGATAATGTCTGTGATGGAAAGGGCAACATAAAAATTGCTTTCCATTATACAATTATATATTAATATAAATCTTACTGTCAAATAAGAGTAATCCATCACTTAGTCCTTGGTTAGGCGGTGTTTATGAGTTATGGTTAGAGTATTGTTTGACATAAATTTTTATAATTCTCTAAGCAAATGTTTGTTATAATGTACCCTGGTTTTGTCTGTTTTTTATAAAAATTACTATCGTCCATCGAGTTTGAATTTTCTGATTTACATAAAAAATATTTAAGTGTAGCGGTAAATGAAATTTAATGAAATTTAGATTTTACTACTGTTTTTAATATTACGATTTTGTAAATAAATATAGTATTTATATTGTTAACACTATCCATGAACATAATCATATCAATTTTCTGTCGTATTTTCCCCATTAAGGCTGCGACTGAGTGTGATTACTTTGTAATAATATCGGAGCAGTGTTCAACTATATGAGTTTCCCTTTTTTATTAGACAACATACATTCATCTTATGTATTATTTTTGTTTCATGCAATTTTTTATTAAAATTATTTATTTTCCTATTGATTGTAACTAAATAACTTTTTTATCTTTTTATTCAAGATTGTACTTTTTTATTTAATAGAATTGATAAGATAATAATTCCCTCTTTATTTCCCATATGACTAATCTTATTATACTGTCATAAAATTCTTACACAAATTTAAAAAAACACAACATATTCAAATTCTCACCTTCTTGCACCTCTTTTATTTTTCAGAATAAATTCAATTGATTAAGGTTCCTAACTTCTTCAATTACTGTAACATTTTAAACAACTTTTAATAACTAACTGTCTTAAAATGTTTGAGAATTGTGTAATTAGCACTATTTATAAATATTTTATGAATATTACATTAGTACATTTATCACTTTTTAATACTTTATGTTTTAATAATTTCTGCTCTTTTTACTTGATTTACACCAGACTACCTATGGTTAGGTCTTAAGAAGCATGTATTATTTTATAAATTGAATATTTTCAGTTAAGTTATAATTATTTTATTAATTTCAATATAAAAAAGGCTCTTAAGTATAAATTTAAATATTTAAATAAGCCTATAAGCAATATAATTGATGTTATTGAACTCAAAGTCATGCAAAGTCTTAAATAGCGAAGTGGAAATAGAATAATCATTTAAACAAATTCGTGGTTAAAATTAATAACAATTTTAAAAACCAGGTGAATATTGTACAAAAATATGACCATTTGATTATAAATTTTTCATATATAATGGAAATGATTTTTATACGATGTTCTTTGAAGTAGCCGAGCACCCTCCAATAACCAGACTTGATTCTTTGTAGGTACACGACCCACATTATATTTTTCTACGGACCAACACGGTCTCGTCTATTTCGCAAACGATTCCTAAAATTTTTAAAATTTTAGCTCCACAGAGATACCCTTGTTTCTTTTCTACAATTCTAGTGTGTACACCTCCAGTTGCCATACCGACGATCTTATCACTTATGTATCGTTGTTTTGCCACCACCTGCTTTACATGTTCGTTTACCATGAAGAAGTCCCAGCTCTTCGAGCCAGGCTTCGAAATCGTTGTCGCTTAATCCTTAGTTTGTCACCCAAATGAATCATTGTTAAAATTTTTTAATTGCTCCATATTAGTTATTGACTGATGTAAAATGTGTTTTTTTTTCCAAAGCTTTTAATCGTGCATATATACATACATAATCCTTTTTGATACTTGCCTCATGAAAATGAAGGGAGAACGGGTAGGAAAATGAAAGGAAGGAAACATCAAAAGAAGGCAAAATGAAAAAAATGGTGCCAGAATGTGAGCAATTTTAGAATTTTTTGTATCCAATTTTAAATTTTGTAAGAATTTTATGACAGTTATAATAAGATTAAGTCATTCATGGGAATAAGAGGATTCTTACTTATCACTTCTATTAATAAAAAATAATTAGTATCCTTGAATAAAAGATAAAAAAGTTATTTAGTACAATTCAATAGGACAAATACCAATACTTTTTAATAAAAAATTGCATGCAACAAAATAATACATAAGATGATGTATGTATAATAAAAAAGGGAACTCATATAGTTGAAACTGCTCCGATAAAACGTAATCACAACCTTAGTCGCAAGCCATTAATGGGGAAAATACGACGAAATTGAATGATTATGTTAATGGAATAGTGTTAAAATATAATACTATATTATTTACAAAATAGTAATAAAACAGTTTAAAATATTAAATTTCATTAAATTTCATTACCGCTTAACACTTAAATATTTTTTATGTTAAAACATAAATATAAAACTAGATGTACTATAGTAATTTTAATAAAAAACGAAAACAAGGGTACATTATATACAAAAATTGCTTAGAGAATTATAAAATTTATGTCAAAATAATTAATCTTAACCATAACTCATAACACCGCCTACCAAGGACTAAGTGATGGAATAATTATCCAATTGATATTTTTATTGTATAAATTATATTTTTATTTCTGTATTTTTAAAACAATTTTAGAGGTCAATTGGTATTGTTTACATTAATCGCTAATATTCTTTTTGGCAGACCATTTCTGTAATAAATCTTTGAAATGCCTTTATATATTACCAGTTTCAAAATAGAAAGTCGAATTTCTTAAGACAAAACACATGCAAATGATTAGATTAAAAAATATTAAACATAAATTAAATAATACACTTATGGATAATAAAACCTTTTATTTAGGAAGAAAAATAAAATTAAAAACACAAGAAAATCGATTAAAAAGAAAGTATTTACACGATAAGGATGAATTAAAATAAAAATTCAAATTACAAATTTTTATAAACAAAGAGAAATGACCATTTAAACTCAGCATTAGACTTATATACTAAAAGGAGATTGAAAAAAGCATTTCGCCAAAAAAATAAATTTTTTAATAGCTAAAAAAATTTGCGTATTTAAAGAGAAAAACATACACATTACGATTTGCTAAATAGAACAATCGAGCAGTGACTAAAGGCCAAAAATCTTTTAGCGGCCCACCCGAACACATTACAACTTTAATGTCTAACAATTAGACATTTTCCAAAATTAGGTTTTATTTTACCCTGAAATTATTTAATTTAAAAATCTCACTTTTCTATTAAAAATTTAATGTTTAAATGTTTTTATTGTGTGGAGCGCGAAAATGTGTGAACAGTAAGCCAAAAAAGAGCCCTTAGTGCCGATCAATATTTTCTTTCGTTAGATGAGAGTTTTTCCGCCGTTCTTTCTCTTTACAATATTTTTACAAATCAGAATTTTTTATACATTTGAGTCGCAATTTTGAGCAAGGGCTAACTCGAGTAAATCCTTCACTTTAATACTTCACTTTAAATAGATTGATAGACCTGTTGTTGATCTGATTAATTTTTATATTGATTCTATAGTATATTTAATTTTTTTAAGGCTTAAAGGATTTATTGTTCGCACATATTTTATTATTTCACAATGACGGAAGGGAAGGGAATCTCCAATAGTCGTAATGGTATTTTTGCTTTGGGCGGCACTTCAAAAAATTGAAGTCATTTCCGATGAAAACTGATATATACAATTAATATCTATCTATTAATAAATACTCAATTATACATATATTTACTTAAAACTCAAATAATTTAAGTTTTTGACGTTTTTTAAATAAACTTTTGTAAATTTTTTATTACAATATTTTTATTACATTCTTATTATAATAGTACAATCCAATTGTAGGATAATATAATAAAATCATACAGATTCTATATTTGAAAATTTATCATAACTCTCTTTGACAAATTTGTTTATTGTTTTTGTTTTTTGTTTATTTTTTTCTATTTTTCGAATGTGGGGAGAGAGAAGAAGAAGAAACCTATGTAAATCAGTGAAACAAACAAATATTAATACATATAATTTTTAAGCCAAAATCTATTTATAATTGTGATTTTTATTAATATACATATATTATTAAAATTCTAAATATCAGCAAAGATTTCTACTTTTAAAGCTTATTGTTAATTTAACGTCATGTAGCAAAATTTTTCAAAATTTCTATTTAAATTTGGTTATGCGTTACAATATTGTTATTTAAAATAAAATAAATTCATAATAATTTTAATCTCTAAAATAAAATACTTCATAAGGAAGTCCGGATACCGTTCAGGATTGCGGCCATGGGCTTTCCGAAATTTGTATAATAAATTTGATTAAATATTTGAGCAATATACAAATAAAATATTTAAATTGACGATTCGTGTGAAAATGTTTGAGAGGATTTCTGTGGATGAAATTTGTGTTGAGATTATTTGGAGGCAGATTTTTTGAGAAAAAATTTTTGAGAGAAAATTATTAGGGAAGGTTAACTAATGATTACTATGATTACTAATTAATAATTTTTACGATTCTTCAGATAAAATAGTGTAAAATAAAAAATAGCTTAATCACAGGATCAATAATAGGTGTAATTATCTTTAATAAATATTATTATTTTTTAATATATGCCTAATTTTGTAATTGCAATTCTTTAGTTTTTAAACATTTAGAGAGTAATGGTACTTTCTTATGTAATTCAGTAGAAATCAAATGATGAAACTTTATTATTTACCTTTTAGACGATTATGTAGCTATAAAAGGCAAGGGTTCAAAAATAAAAATAAACGTATATTTTCGAAAAATATAATATAAGCCAGTACTAAAATAAATATAAAATAAATAGTTTGAGATTATAATAATAATGAACAATTATTTTAAATGAATTTAAAAAATTAACAAATTAACTTTGAAATTAATCGAATTTAAATAATATATCCAACCAAAGACGCAACTATTCCAAAATTAGAACTACAAGCCTTGACATTTTGCGCAAAAGTTATTAAATTTCTCCAAGAGAGCTAAATTAAATATTATTAATTTACTTTTGATTTAATTTACATTTAACTAAAATTAAATTTATTCGAAAAGTTTGAAGAATGGATTTGTATATTTTATCCGCCCCTTTTAGCAACTAATGGAATAAAAAGGAAGAGATCAGTCTTAAGTCTTGAAAGAATGGAGAAATAATAATTAAATAATAACGTATTTATAGAATTAACTTATAATCTGTATAAATGTAATTTTTGATAAAAAATTAATCATCTTGATTAATAAGTTTAATTTAGAATTTTTGAATTAATGATACGTTTATAATAATTTGTAAGATATAAATGTTATTTAGCCTTTCAGACTTAGCTATTCAGTCTTAGTAAATAATTAAAAAATTATTCTTATTAATTAATTAGTTTTACTTTTCAAAATACGCATATATTTATCGAAACAGATTTATAATAATAATACATATATTAACATAATTAATTAGCAATTTCAATATCTCTTCCATTTGTCGGAAAACAACAAAATTTTGCAATATATTAATGCTATATATATTAATATTATTAGACTATACAAATTTTTAATCTATAGAATCTATAAAAAAATTTGTATAAATATAATAATGCGCTCACTGTAAAGGGTTGTGGGTGGGTCTACCCTGGAAAGGGTTGAGCGAGTCATAATGCTATATAATTTTTGAAGTATATTAGCAAATAAATAAGTCATAAATATGTTTCTAATAAAAATAATAAAGAAAGTTTATTAAAATCAGTAAAGCTGTTTTTGTTTTAATGGAAAGCAAGGCTCAAATTACGTAAAGATTATTAAGTATATATATGTTTTTAGCTTAGATTTATATTTATAGAGTTCTTTCGAAAAAGAATATTATTAGGGATCTTTTCGCGCTCATCTTTTCCGTGATTCCTTAACCAATGACACAACAAGTTTAGTTCAGAAATTTTCGTAATGTCTAAACAATCTACAAAATAGGCATGTGATCAGCGGAAGCAACGAGAAATAGCTCATTGTAAAGTTGGCAAACCAGTAACTAAACATTGCAAACCATAATTAAACATTGATGTTTGACTCATAATGGATATTAACAAATTTCATACTAAAGCATCTGTTAGTAAACTATAATAATATAAAATTATCTAGTTAAAAGAATAATATTCCAAAACTAATGTTTGATATTTATTGAGTTAAGTGATGTTGTAATAGACCTTTTTCTCGGAGCTGTAACAGAATTTTTGATGCCCTAGGACAAAGATGAAATTAATTTACTTCGGCAATAAATTTATATTACATTATATCTTAAATATAAACGAAAACACTCATACTAAGTATTTTTAACGGTAAATTAATGATTTACATAAATGCTTTACTAAAGAAGAAAAAATTTCTGAAATTCCCTACCACTTGACAGTTAAGTTTACTTATTTCTAAGATTTTATTTACAAATTGCATGTACCAAACAATTTTTATGCTAAATATATTTAAATCGAAATTAGATCGAAATAGGATTTTTCAAAATTTATCTACATGAGTAAGAATCTGGTGCCTGTTTTACAAGGGCTATTAAACTCCAAATAACTGGTATATGGTTTTCTTTTAAAAATATCTTAAAATTAAATTTAAAATGTTTTAAACAACTGCTATAACAAAACTCTCATAAAAGTTTATTTTTGATGTAATCATTCATTTTTAGAAAAGTTTTATCTATTAATGAACAATTAAATAACAATTTTTTTCATTATATGTTAAAAATTTTAAATATAATAATTAAAAAGATATGATTGTTTTCAGAATAAAAAATATATGTAAATCAGAAATATCAAATCAACTTTTATCTAAAAAAAGAATTAAATCAATATATATAAAATAAAAATTTATTGGTAGGAAAATACAGCCAAGAATTGTTTTCAGTGCATTTAATCGTCAAATATTATTGTTTTTATTTTTGATCGATTGAGATTTAAAATAGCTGATTGAAGTATATGAGTATTATTGTTTCTTGCCAAGCTAATTATTATTAATTGTTTATTTCTATTAATTTTCTATTGTTAATTGTTTAATTTCTATTGTTTCATTCTACATACCTATGTAGAATCTTGGGTTTACGGGGAATTTAAATTTTCCTTTGAAGTCATGATAGTATCTTCGGATATTGTACTTCTTCCCCCTCTTTCTTCTAAAACTAGATTCAAATTTGGCACCATTTTCAGCTATAGTATTTTGTTCAAAAAATAAATTACTATATTATTTTCATATTCAACTTTATTTTATGCATTCTTCATTAATACGTTAAAATAGTCCTCCTAAGATTACTTAAAATAGCTGATCATTTCTATTAAATATAGCTGATAATTAAATAGCTGATAACATGATAAGATTTTTATTTTTATGATAACATTTTTATTTGGTTCAATCAATAATTTTTTATATCAAAATTAAACCTATCTGAATCAAATCTCGTTAACTTTTAATTAAAATTAAAGTAAAATTTATATAATAAATAAAACTAAATTATTTGAAAATGTATTATACTTAATTAATTTAATTTTAAATGTACCTATTTTTTGTTTAATACTTTAATGTTGCTTATAAAAACTTAACAATAAAACTTAACAATATTATGCTTCGACTCTGGTATATTGGAGTATTTGTTTGAATTAAGGTGGATTTAGAAGCCCCCTCCCCATGCCGGAACCCTATGCCATGTACGCCCAATCTTATAAGTAAAGCGGCCTAGCTCTGCTTCACTATATCAGGGGATTTTACTCAAATCCTCCATTATCCCTCTTAATCCATACAGATGGCATGATGAAATATTAATCTTTAATCTTTAACTTAACACCCGGAGTCTGGAGACAACATGAAGCGGCTCAGAAAATCAACGGCTCATGAGCCAGGATTCAATAGGTCGGAGTCGGTGCCGTAGATTCGGATAGAAAATTTTGGGTTTGGATATCTGCGATTTCACTGGATCTCCTATTCTAGTCATTAGTTTTCCCCAATTCTTTAGAGTTCAAGTAACTTTGGAGAGGAAAAGGAGATAAAAGGAAAGAAAATGTGGGGAGATAACCGATAAGTACCAAAAAATTAATTTCCATTTTTTGTAACCCCATACTCCCGGAACCGGACCAAACCCCAGACTCTAACTCCCATTTTATCTTCCCATTTAACGGTTAACATTCTTCTCTCTTTGGACCTTGCCCAGACTTCCGCTCTCTCCAATCACAATAATAATAAAAGCTTTTCGATTAAGCTTTATGTGTCATTAATAATTTCTCCTCCACTTTTCTCCTATCCTGTCCGGCCGGACTCCCGCCATCTTTTTCATTATCTTTTATTTTTAAATGTTAATGTATTTCTAATCGTAATGGAAATTATAAAATGTTTTTGTTCAAATGGAGTTAATTAATTTACATATTATTGTTGAGTGAATGGGATCTCAAAATCTTAATTATTACCAAATCCGATAAGTTTAATTTTAATAAAACGTTTTCCCATTTACAGGTGATTGGTGAATTGGAGCGGGTAGTACCTCTGGGAATCCCGGCAATGCTTCTACTCACACTTACCTTATTCCCGGACAACAAAACCCTCATATTTCCCTTTCATTTAACCCACACGGGAATCTCAGCAACATAACTCGGACTTACCCTCATTCCGGGAAGCCCTCAGAATTTACCTTCGTGATAAACCTTGTTAGTTAGTCAGTTAGTTAGTCTTTCTGTTAGTATCGGACACACCGCAAGTCGATACGTAACACAAACCAGCACGGTTAATTCAAAATATGATTCAACAATATTATTTACTTGTTCGATTTATAAAGCAAGCACTAAATTACATTTATTTCTTTTTATTTTAAAATTATTATAGTTGCCGCTTCAAATTATTATAGTTGCCGCTTCACCTTAAGAAAAACCTTTTTTGTGCAGTCTAAAATAGACTGCAGTCTGTTCCATACTTAGTTATAATTTTTGCAAATTAATTGGCTAGTTGCCTCCATTCAATTTTTTAAAATTTATTAGTTTCATATTACAACTTTTTATTATTCAAATTTAATATACTTCAATGTTTCAGGAATTTCCGGCTAGGCATCGTTAATAATATTCGAAAAGGCATTGAATTAATTTCTATCAAATTTCGTCCAAATTTCGTTTTCTTCCAAAAACTTTTAAAAGCAAATTGATTTTTATTATAAATATTATTCTAATTTTTAAATCTAATTTTATTAATTAGAATATTTTAAATATTTAGAATATTTATTAACAACATGCTTGTCTTATATTCAGATTCTTCTGACACTGATAATCGTTTTGAACGTAAGTTTCTATTCTATTTTTAAATATTCATTTCTAATTGATTTTATCCAAATAGATAATGACTATATTTGAATCGCCTGTTATGCAGATATTCTACAAAAAATTATG
>JARQAB010000375.1:0-13620 GCA_036172955.1 Meloidogyne arenaria
ACTCACAGAAGCACTGATCGCCTTCAGAAAAAAATTCACAGAAATTAGCAAAAAGAAAAATACCAACCTGGCGCAGCAGCAGAAGGAATCGATATTTTAAAGATGCAATGACAATAGCATCGGCTTGTATGAAACATTTTCGACTGAATCATCTTCAGCCTGACCATTTGGCAATTGTTCCGGAGAAAAGGATATGAAAACATTGATAATCAAAGTGAGCTTGCCTGAAATATTTGCAATGGTACGAAGAAACAAAAGGAGTGAAATTCAAAGTGCACATTCGGAAGGGGGGAATTTGTAGTGGCTGGAAAATATAAGTTGATGGGTACATTGAGGCTGAAGATAGGGCAATTGAAGTGAATGGTTGTGTCTGGCACGCGTGCCAAAAATGCTTCGGAGATGAGTTGGATAAAATATTACCAAATGGAAAAACAGTGGGGAAACACGTGAAGATGATGGGAAAAGATTGGAAATAATTAAAAAACATATAAAGAATGTTGATATAATATGGGAATGTGAAATTCACCAGATGCTTCGCCGCAACCAGAAAATGAGGAAGGCTTTTGCAAATTACCACAACAAAGGACCAATCAATATAAGAGACTGGTATTTTGGTGGAAGGACTGGGCCTTACACATGTACTTTGACGCAGAAAAAGAACAACCATAAAATTGCCTACTTAGACTTTAATTCGCTTTACCCTTCAACAATTGCTACAACATCATTTCCGGTTGGGCATCCGAAAGTGCATGTTGTACCGCTAGCTGAACAAAAAGTTTATTGGACAAGAAGTGAGCAAATCCCGTTCAAAGGAATTTTAAAGTATTTTTGCTACCCCACCTCAACTGGATGTCCTGTTCCCCAGTCAAGTTTGATGAAAGACTTCTTTTCCCACTCTGCAAAAAATGTTCGCTCACATACCCAAATGGCGCAAATATCAAAGACTACCGCTGCCCGCACAATGATGAAGAGAGAGGTTGGGTTTCAACAGTTACATCGATTGAATTGGAAGAAGCATTAAAAGTTGGTTACACAGTTACAAGATTTTATAGAGCTCTACATTATGAAAATGGGATGGAAAATTTATTCAAAAATTATGTGGCTGAGTTTATGGCAATGAAGATTCATGCTAGCGGGTTTACTGAAGGAATAGAAGGAAAAGAAAATGAGGAAAATTTATAAAAGAATGCAAAGAAAAATTTGGTATTGAACTTCAAAGAGAAAAAATGGTCCCAGACAAGGCAATGCGCTACATTTCGAAATTAATGTTAAACTCTCTATGGGGAAGATTCAGTCTGAGGAATACCTTGTCAAAAACTGTGATTACAGATGCTCCAGATGAACTTCGAGAATATTATTACAACAATCAATTGAATTGCAATCTGTAGATAAATTAACCGAAGAGACAGTAATAATAACTACAAACCAAAAGATGAATTTATTGTTGAACATGCACTTCAAATATTGTGATTTCCTTATGGACAACGTCAGCAGCAAGAATAAGACTATTGAAAGCAATGCAAAAGGTTACCGGGAAACTTGACTGCAATCTGCTCTATGGGGACACTGACAGTATATTATTCTCTTACCCAAAGAACATGGAATGCCCGCTCCAAACCGGTCCCCATCTTGGTGATTTGGCACGAGAGTACGCAGGATCCGAAATTAAAGAATATGTTGGAGGAGCGTGTAAGGCTTATGCACTGAGAATGGAAAACAACAGAAATGCAAAAGTTAGGCACTGTTCTGAAAGTACGCGGCATCCCTTAACAGCAGATGTCTGCAAAATCCTGCACTTTGACACTTTCAAAGAGAGCGTACTTAAATATGCAAATGGGGAAAACGGAAACGAGGAAGATGATGATGAGGGAACAATTATGATCGAGAATCCCAACTTTATACGCCGCAATGTGAAGGATGGTATAGTTTACTCAACTAAATGAGAAAAATTTTCAGACCAATCATACAAAAGGAATAATTTCAAACCTCAAAATTGTAAATTTCGGACAAAAATAATTTCATTTTTCACCATATATTTCCACCGTATTTATTATTTTTGTCCTTTACTTTATTTTTTTCACAAAATTTTTCAATTGTATTGTAATTTTCACAATGTTCTTTAAATTGTATTTAAATTTGTTGATAAATTATTATATTATTAAAATGATTAATTACTTTTAGGGTTTAAGAAAAAGTTAAGGGTTATAAGATAAGATTGATACAAAGTTAAGGATTATAAAATACAATTGGTTGCAATGTTAAGAGTTAGAAGATATAATTTAGGCAAATTTAAGCAATGCACATGCAGTTTTGGGGGTAAACATGTAAAGTTAAGCGATAGAAGATACAGTTGAATAAAAGTTAAGGATGTGAAGAAACAATTGATAAAAGTTAAGGATTAAAAGATAAAAATGGTACAAAGTTAAGAGAAAAACACATATTTTCAGTAAAATGTTAAAAAATATCTACACTTTCCACGCTTTCCCTCTTATTGGCGGGTGTAATGGAGTGCTACTCACTGGGTGGATGACACAGTTACAGTATACAACTTTGTGATGTATACAGTACACCCTATTGGAAAGTTTACGTGGTATGAGTTTAAATGAAAAATGATATTTCACCGAAAAATAAAATACATTATTAAAATGTTAATGTTTTCAACTATATTAATAGCTATTCCGTCATTAGTGGCAGAAAGGATGACGACAACCATGGAAGGGAGAATTAGTGACAGCATTATATAGGAGGAAGGGACGCCACTAGCAATCTGGCGGAGAACACCACCACCAATATTCCTAACAGAGATAAAAATAGTTCAGTGGAAATACCAATATGGCGGAGACACCACCACCATATTTCCTAACAGAGATAAAATAATTCAGTGGAAATACCAATATGGCGGAGAACACCACCACCATCAATATTTCCTAACAGAGATAAAAATAATTCAGTGGAAATACCAATATGGCGGATAACACCGCCACCAATGTTTCCTAACAGTGATAAAAATAGTTCAGTGGAAATACCAATATGGCGGAGAACACCACCACCAATAATACCTAGCCAGAGTTATAAATAACTCAGAGGAGATTCAACGAGACGATAAAATAGGCAATAAATCATTGAATAAAGCTGATGTTAGGGAAAGATTATTTAGAAAATGGATTGTAAAGGATATCTATCATCTGAACAAGACAGACTTGGCAAGAAAACGTGAAATAAAAAAATATGAGGCGTTGGATTCTACGTTGGGATCTTTGGGACGAAAAGTTCAAATCTGGAAAACATAATCGAACAGATTACTTAATGTATTCAAGCTGGCGATTTTTATACGAACCTCCTATTTCAACATTATCGATTTTTTCAAAAATTTGTAATTTTTAATGTTAACATTTTTATGTAAAATTATTTAATAAACATTTACTTAACATAAAATTTTTCTAATTAATTAATCACAAAATATCAAAACATTGCGTTTTTCCCATTGGTTCGGTTTACCTTCGATTTCAATCCACAATATTCCTGGTCTAGATTTTTTCTTAATAGGTGTATTGTAGGTGGAAAACTTCCAAGGGATTAATGGAATACTGTTGAGAGTAAGTGTTGATGATGACGAAGTTGCTTGTGTACGTCGAGCCCCAAATTGTGAACTACTTATAGGTGACGGAAGGTGAGCTGGGGGCGAAGCATAAAAGTTCTAGAGGGTAGTATCTCTCACATATTCCATTCTTTGTGCATGTTCTTTAAGTTATTCTTAATTATATTTAATATTCTAGATTCATCTTATTGTAAATTAGTTTACTTTTCTTCAACTTTTGGTGCCATATTATTCATTTGAATGCCGGTTAGTTCTTTTAAAATTTTTAACACTTTTTTAAATTTAGGCTTTCACTCAAAATTCAACTTGGATGCGGATAATGTTGATCAAAAATCGCCTCAGTCTTTGGTTGGAAATATGGCCATTTTGCCATTAAAAACTTCATTTAGAGGACTGCAACAAGAATTGGTATTTTGAAATAAAGAATATTTTCAAAAATTAATTTAAGATGATTTCAACTTATGAAGATGTAATTGATGAGGCACTTCTCTATTTTAGGCCAAATGTGTTCTTTCGCAATTTTGAGATAAAAGGACCTGCTGATAGAACTTTGATTTACTTGTTTCTCTACATTACTGAATGTCTGAAGAGGATTTTACATCAAAAAGTAAGAATTACCCTTATTCTTTATTTTAATATTCTGACTTCCTTCTCTTATCATTTTTAACTAAGCGATTTGCATGTTATAAAAGGCGTATTCAGAGGGTCGATTTCAGGAGATGGCTAGGTTAGGTGTGCGCCAAAAGTTTTTGGAACGCAGATTTTTCAAGGTTGAAATTGGTATGCGAAAAAAATTCACTTTTCGATCATCCTCCCAATTAGTCCCCATTTCGAGGGGGCTCTAACCCCCGGCCCTCCTGGATACGCCCTTGATGATATCGTATCAAAATTCATGTTCGAAATACGAGTCCAAACATAGTGGTACGACTACGAGGCATTTTAAAATTTTCTGAGTTAAAACCCTAAAAAATATATTTTTGTATTTTGACAAAAAAATAACAAAATTCTTATTTTCATTATCAAAATATTTAAGATAATTTTAATTTATTAGATTGTCCAAAAATTACAAGCAAGCAAAGAATTGACAACTTTGGCTTTAGACTCGCGACGCGGATTTCCAATCCTGGTGAACAAGCTTTCCCATTTCCTAGTCTCTTTAAACCGCCAGCTAATGCACAAGATGAAGGTTTCTTTTCTTTTATTAAAAGAAATCTTTTCAAATATTTTTAGAAATAATGCGCAATTATTTGCAACAATTGAGACAAGAAATGGGTGTTCGTTTACTTGAACGAATATTCCCGAATCCTGATGGAATGCCTTCTAAAGTTTGTAACTGTTTTTATTATTAAGTGTCAAAACCGGTTTTTTGTTTTTAACCCAGCTTTTTTCTGTTTTTTTGTAATTATTTGTTTTTTTGATTATCAGGACTAGAAAACTTTTTGGAGTCCTGTAAAAATATTTTTTAAATTTACCTTTTAATTTTCTAGTGGTGGGCGGCTTTGTTTTGCTAAACGTCGTTTTATGGATAAACAACTCACGCATACATTATAGAGACAGGTGCTTGTCTTTTAACAATTTTTGAAAAAAGAAACAAAGGAAGACCTTTCTAAGAATTTAAAAATTTTCCCATTTTCAATTTTCTGCATATTTACAGTCAGCCTTATTTACTTTATATATTTGTGTTATATTATTTAAATATTTCTTAATTATTTTTTAAAAATAATTTTCTAATATTATATAAATGTTTAAATGAATCTTTTAATTAATTAAAATAAATTGTTAGGGAATTTTTAAATTCCGAACTTATTTGTAGAGATACCGTAAATCCTCTAAAATAGCCCCAGCCTCTAAAATAGCCCCAGCCTCTAAAATAGCCCCCCCCCCCCAAATATATACCAAATTGGTTTTGGCATGGTGTTTCTAAAGCATGTCATTGTGTCTAAAATGTTTCATCTATAAATATATATACATATTATTTAAATATATTAATTTCCCATATTTTAAAATAAATTTAGACTTCAATTTAAAAAAATGATTCAAAACGAAGTAGTTATTAATGTGTAGCGAAGGGTTTTTAAGTGATAATTTTATTGAATTTTAGAAAATTGTTATTTAATATTTGGTAATAAATTTTAGTTTTCAAAAATTTAGGCATCGAAAAAAATAGCCCCAGCCTCTAAAATAGCCCCCTCTAGAGGTCGATCGAAAAAAAATAACCCCATGGGGCTATTTTAGAGGATTTACGGTAGTTTTTAAAACTCTTTAAGTTAACTACGGTTTAAACCCTATTTAGTTCTCTTCCCCTTGTCTTCTACAAAAAATGAAATATTATTATATTCTTTTAAGATAAATTATCTTAGAATTTTTCTTTTAAGAAATTTATTTTTAAATTATTTTCTTTCATAAAAAATTACCAGAAAATAATTATTTTTATGTATAACACAGTTAATAAATAGTAAAAGCTTTGTAATAAATAGTTAAACGACCTCAGCTGTTGTGTATATTTGTTTTTTATAAATAAAATTATGGTTGGCCTAACAATTTTCATTATATTAAATATTTTAATTAAAATAGTCCTTAGTTGAGTAATACTGGCGTAACAAATTTAAATATTTAAAGAATTTTTTAAATAACCCCTTCTAAAAAATCATCCTACTACTAATTCGACAAAAATATTTTTAAAAACTGCTTTACACAAAACCTTTATTAAATGTATATATGCTGTTTTAGAAAAAAATAATATTATAAATTAATGGAGGGTGATTGTAATAATAACACAACTATTAATAAGGAAAGTAATAAATATGAAATTAGAAAAAATAAGGTACTGGTGATAATATTTCAATAATAGAAGACATCTTTTGTGGGAGGAAATGAAGGGAGAATAGAAAAGTAAAAAAGTCCTTTAGTTGAGAATTCTAAAGAAAAGATGAAAGCGATCGTATGAAACAGGTGTGGAGAATATTTTTTTCTTAATTAAATTTAAATTTGGATAATTTAAGCTATTCAAAATAGCATTACCTCACATTTGTTTATACGTAATTTTATGTTTATATCTTTTGGTTGGTGCTTGGGCATTTGCTAGAATTGAACATAGAGCTGAAAGATTAGAACAAAGCAAAAGACTTTTACAAATTTGTAATGAAAGAATGAAATTTTTTAGAAATTTTTTAGCAAATATTTATGAACAAATAACTTCTTCAATTGACGAAGAATGCTCTTCCTCTTTTATTCAAAATCCAGAAAATTCACAAAACAATTTAATTCAAAACTTTTAAGAGAAGGAATTTACTCTTCACTATCACGTCTCTCACAATTTTTGAAGGCCCACAGTTCGGTTGAGTGCCTCAGAAGAACCTGTACTTGATAAAATACTCCCACCAAGATGGGATCCGATGTCCTCAACTTTATATGCCCTCTCTATTTTGGTGTTTTGATTTAAATATTAAATTACAATAACAGATTCAATTTTCAACAAATTTTATGTAATGGGGTTAGTTATTAGAGGGATTACCCTACTAAATAGGATGGCAAGGATATAGAAGGATAAAAGATTTGCCCTAATATTATTCCCAGCTTTTGTGTGCATAACCGAAAACCTATAAACAATTTAAATTATCAGACAACAACTGGTTATGCCTCAGCAACACAATGACTCCATTCGGTCAATGGTTGTCTATAGGTTATGGATTGTTAGGAATTCCATTAACTGTTTTTAGCGCTGTAGATATTGGCGTTTTTTGTCGATGTTGTATTAGCTATATGATAGAATTTTGGTTGTTTTGATTTTAAATTTAAAGATTCTCCTTTGTTTTTTTTCAATTTTTGTAGCGTACTTTTCGTCCGTTTACGTAAACTTTGCTGTCGAATACGTCGTCGGCGTACAGGACCAGTTACTTTACAAATATAGAAACAAATTTAGCATTTAATACATCACAACCTTCACTTGCCAATCGGACGGCGACATAAACAATTGTTTTATTTTTTTAATAAATAAATGTTCTTAAATTAAAAAAGGTTGTAAATGCATTACCAATAAAAACAAACAAAAAATCTAAAACTAATGAAAGTCAGAAAAATGAAGAAACTAAACGTCGTCTTCCTTTATCTGTTATGCTGCAATTTTATTATTGTTTTGTATGCTTGGAGGTTGGGTTTATATGGCAGCTGATGGAAGTGGACATAATTTTATGAGGCAAATTATAAATTTAAATGAAAGTTGTTAGATTTTTAAATTATAATTTATCATTTATTTATAATTTATCATCTCTCTTTAGGGCTTTTTTGTTACTTTTAATCTCGTCGCAATCTAACAATGAGTGAAATGCCTACACACATATCTTATTTAATGACTTTAATTTATATTTTTGTTTTTGTATTTTTGGATTAGCTGTATTGTCTATGTGTGCAGATTTGGCTGCTAGTGAATTGAAATGGTTAAGGAAAATTAAATTAAAAATAAAATTATTTTTAAAGGATGTTTTTAAAAAATTCATTATTTTGGAAGAAAAATTAATTGGGCAAAGAGGAGAGCTAATAAAAGGAAGCAACAACAAATGGAGGCTCGAAAAATTATTATTTTTTTCTAAAATTTTAGTTTTATTTTAGATGGAAGTAAAAGAATTACTTCTTTAATTGACCAAATAAGAGCTAAATATCCAGATAAAGAAGATATTTCTTCTTTAGATATACTTAAATATGTACAGGAATTAAATGCTGATGGAGCTTTTGGGGGAATTGGTCACATCGAACTTTTAGTCTTTGGCTTTTACAACACCAAAGAAAGAAATACTTTGGGTAATTTTAAATTAAATAAAATAAAGTTATTTTGTTTTGAAAATAGCATTTACTCCTCAAAGTTTTGAAGCGCTTAAATTTGCTGATGAAATGGATCAAGAAGAAGAACAATTACTAATTCTACAGTTAATGCTTATTAATAAATTGGCGTCGACAGAAAGCGTGGGGAACAAAATACATTTATTCCCCTTTTACCATTTGAGTTTGAATAAAAGATACTTGACACTCAACATCGATCCACTGAGCTTTCTGATCACTCTAATAAATGTTTTCAGATTTATAAAAACAATATTTCCTTTTTTACGGATTAAAATAGACTTTTAAATATTTTTATTTAAATTATTCTTTTTACAAACAAAAAAAATTTAATATAATTTCACATAAATTTAAAGCTACAAAATGCTGTATTATGCACGGGAACAATAATATTATTTTCACTAGAATGATTTTTCTTTTAATATTTTCTTTCAATATTCTTCTATCCGTTCATTATTATTACTTTAATTTATTTTCTTAATAACAGAAGGAGGAGTGCTCTGTTGTTTATTAAACAGAATCTTCTTCTTCTTCTCTTTCATTTAATTCTCCTCTCTCATTTTCTTCTCTTCCATTTTCTTCTTCTTCCTCCCCTTCTTCCCTTTCACCTTCAATTCTTTCTGACATTTCAACATTTTGTAAATGTTGGAAATAATAAACCCCATTAACAATTGCTGCCGTCATTACTTCCAAGTGCTGCTAATTGTGCTGCAGCTGCTGCAGCAAAATTTGAAGCATTTGTGGTTGACAATAACAGGGGAAGTTGTTGTTGATAATAATTGATTGAAGCTGAAGGTGTTTTGAAACTGAAAGGCAAAATAAATCTTGTAAAATTTCAGAATTTCAAAATAATTCAGAAATTGAATGAATATTTTCCAATTAAAAGAACATTAATTACACCGAAACATTAGCCGAAGAATTAATTAAAGGAGGAATTGAAGTATTAGAATTAGTAGCTGTTTCATCAATATTCCAAAAGAATTATTTATTTCCAACACATTTGCTAATAAATTAGCTATAGCTGCTGCTGCTATTGTTGTTGTTGTCTTTGTTGTTGTTCATCAAAATTTGAAGGTTAATGGTGGAGATTGTGGAAATGAAATGAGGTTGTTGTTGCCTTATTGTTCCCAAAATTGTTGTCTTCCATATCACAAAATTCGGCGGACCACGACGAGAAGGGATTTTGTGGAAGTGAATGCGTTCCTTATAAAATTAAATAAAATTATATTTTATTTTTAAAAATAATAAGAGAGAGTACCTTTATGTACTTTTAAATTTCCACGTGTAGTAAATGCTCTTTCACAAATTTCACATTTATATGGACGATCACCTAAAAGAATATAGTTTTTGGATGTTTTATAATTAAAAGAGATTTGCCTGTGTGTGTGCCGAGTGTGTATCTGCAAAGCAGATGAACTACTAAATCCTTTCATACACCAACGACCTTAATAATTTTTAAAATTTTTTTCAATCATTAATTATTTACAATGATGTTTAGCATTTGGAGGTTTTTGTATTGGGGCCAAAAGAAAACAACGCTGCAGAAGGAGCATAGCAGAAGAAGAGGGGGGTTGTGGTGGGGGTGAATCAGCGGCAGGAAAAATTCGTTGAAGACTGAAAAAATATTAAAAATTAAAGAAATATTAATATGTATTTGTCGTTTCAGTAATTTTATATTTTATGAGAAAATTAAAATAATTTACTTCTCTAAAGGATTTTCCTCCTGACTCCTTCTTAATTTCTTCTTTTACTTTAATCGAAGTAGAAGAAGAGAAAGATGTTTGTGGAAGCGATTCAAGCATTGAAGGGAAAACCTAGTTGATGACTCAATTCTTCCTTTATCTTCTTCCTCCTCTTCACCATCCTTTCTTTTCTGTTCTCCTTCCTCCTTTTTAGAAAACTGTTTCACCTCCAATTCTTCTAATTTCATCATTATTATCCTTTTCTTCTTCTTTCTTGTCTTTCCATACTTCTTCTTCTCATTGATCATCATCTTCCTTAAAAGAACTTTTAACATTAGAGGAAGAAGACAAAAATTGTTCTTCAATTTAAATTTAGCAGCAGCTGCCAATTTTTGAATAAAAAAATGCCGGTAATCCAAAAGTTTTGTTGTTATTAATTGTCTTCATTATTATTACTATTTTCATCACTTATTTTCTATTTGGAGAAGAAACGTTAAAGGAGGATGTCTCCTCAATCTTCTCTTCCCCTTCCTCTCCTTCCATTTTATTCTTTTCTTCATTTTTATTCTTCCATTTTCAACTTCCATTTTTGTCCATCTTTTGGAGGAAGAAATTAAATTACTTAATG
The DNA here is from genome assembly GCA_036172955.1 of Meloidogyne arenaria. Classification (NCBI taxonomy): domain Eukaryota; kingdom Metazoa; phylum Nematoda; class Chromadorea; order Rhabditida; family Meloidogynidae; genus Meloidogyne; species Meloidogyne arenaria. The sequence goes on from JARQAB010000375.1 coordinate 10,742, forward strand.
CAAGCCATGATCGACAGAAGAATTATTTTCATTTAATTGGGGGTGATTTGAAGATAACAAATAATTGTAATGTGCTGCGAGTGCTGCCTGTGAAGAATCTGCTGCCATTGATTAGTGGAAAGGGTGGAGGTATCCCGTTGATTGGTGAAAAATTAGATATAATGTTGTGGAGGAAAGTGTGGAGGGAAAGATTGAGGAAGAGAGCAATATTAGAATGTGGAGGGAGAGAAGAACCATAAACTAAATTGTTTCTGCCAGTACTGCTTGATGATGATGATGAGAAGAGAATTGAAGGTGGAAAAGGAAAACTTCTGAAAAATGAAGACTTGATTAAGTTAATTATTTTTTAAAGAATAACTATTTAAAGGATTAGTTAATGGCTGGCTACCCTCTTCCATCGAAAAACGTTGTTGTTGTCCAGAAAATAAATCAGAATTAAATTAAATTTCATTAGAAGAATGACATCTTTCTGGACTGTCAGAATTACTTCCCAAAGCAAAAATATGTGTGGCGAAGAGGAGCTTTGGATTTGTGTACTCCCATGTGTGTTTAAGTTGCCTTTAGTTGTGAAAGCACGTTGACATATTCGACATTTAAAGGGACGTTCACCTTTAGATGTAACAGAGCAGAATTTAAAAAATCAGAATTATTATTACCGTATGTGTTCTATAATGCATGTGTAATGCAGATTTACATGAAAGTACTCGACGGCAAATAATGCATTGATTAGGATCTGTAGGTGGTTGGGCATTGGTCCCCAGCCAATTCACGTATCTTTTCTGCCTCATCTGTACAGCTAATTTCCATCATTTGTTCCCAATCATCATCCTCATCGGCCAACTAATTTTAAAAAATTTTTTTTATGTTTTATATTCTCGAATGATAAAAAATAAATATTTTCTATATTAACTGATTGTGAGGATTGAGGATGGCACATTGATGAAAGTAAATTCTGCGTGCAAAGATGTTGCTGAACACACCGTATTAATCAAGTGGGAAAAGGACTTTTTGGAGATGAAGGAGAACAATGAGGAGGTTGTAAAAGAATTATTAATGGTGGTGGTGCGGGGAAGACCAAATAAACCATGCAGCTGCTGGATGGAGGAGGGAAAGTATTTGTTGTTGCTGTAGTATGTGGGGGAATGCCTTCAATGATATGGTGGGTGAGGGTGGAAATGAAGGTAATACTAAAAAGTTGAAATTTTAATGAGATAAACTGTGGGTTAAAGCTATGCGATTTATACATATAATAGAAAGTCCCTCAATTCTACAATAAGGCATAAATTAGGACATGAATATTTGTACTAGTGGGAAAAGAAGCTAAAAATAAGTGCATTGGTACTGTGTATTGAAATAAGAAAATGAAAGAAGCTGACAAAAGAGATTAATATTATTAAAATAATACATAATTACAATTTTGCTGATTTGTGCTTGTAACGACAAAAACATTGAAGAAGGAGAATCCGACAAATTTTGAGAAGAATTAAGCTTCTGTTGATTGTTCTGTTGTTGAATTACTAAATATATTTGAGGGAGGGGCTGTTGCTGGTGTATTAGATAAAGAAGAGGCAGAAGAATGAACACTAACAATTTGAACGAGGTCCGAGGACGTAAAATTAAATTATTTGAATTACTTAAATCTAAAGGTGCCTTCACTGCTTGTTGGATGTTGATTGTTAGTATTGTTAGCTGTTTGTTAAAAATTAAGAGAGGTTAAAAATGGGAGAGAAAATTTTAAAAATTTCATTGCAATATTAAATGGATATTCTTAAAGACCCAAAAATAATATTTAAATTAAGAAAACATTCATAAATTAAATTGGGAATCATTTACTAACATCGAAAAACTGAAATTAAAAAAATATTTATTTAATTAGATATTTCCGTTTTATTTTAATTATTAAAAAATATTTTTTACCAAATTTATTTTGAAGATTTTCTGTTTAGATTAATATGTTCATTTAATGATAAACGTGTCTTTAGAAGTTTGGGGTCCTTCTTCACTGTTTTTCAATTAAAAGATTCCGATTTTTGCCCATTTTGGTTTTCAATTGAATTTAAATTATTTTCTTCCAAAATTGTTATTCTAAAAATTAAAAAAATTAAAAAAAAATTTTTCAAAGATTTTGGCGGAAAAAAAAAAAATTCTTGATTTGGGGGGAAGAAAAAACAAAGCGGAAGAAAAATTAATACACAAATTTCTTTTTAAAATAAACAAAAATTGAGTAAAAAATAATAAAACTGACACGAGGAAAATCAATGTAAACACATATAAAATATTTTATTAAAAAATATAAAAATTGTTTATATAAATCCAGGATATTTTAAATTTTCTTAGAATTTTTTGCTATATATTTTATGAAAAAAGAAAAGTTAATATAGAAATTTTCTCCTTCCCTGGCTCCCAAATTTGATTAAAAAAAGCTTTCCCTCCAACTAAAGTTACATGACAAATACAATTTAAACCTCATTTTTGGATATAACCAGAATCAGGACATACAATATACTTTGATTTTAAAATATTTTTCTTTAAATTAAAAAAGTAGAGGTGGGACGGGGAGAGGAAGGAATGAAGTTCTAAGAAATTATTTATCATACAAATTATTTAAGATATAATTTTTTTTTTTAGCCCCGAAGCGATATCTAAAAAATGAAAAAAAAAAAAGCTTGAACTGTTCAACATTTTTTTTTCTAGTTTATTTCAAGGGTGTCAATAAAAAAGTCTTCTATTTCAAACACCACACATTATTTTTTGTTGTTTCAAAATTTCTATTATTTTCTGTTTGATTAAATAATTGTCCAATTAAATATTTTAAAATTTCTTTCTGAATTGCTACTTTCATTTATTGTTGTTGTAGCTGTAGATTGGTTGTTGTTGGG
>JARQAB010000376.1:0-13615 GCA_036172955.1 Meloidogyne arenaria
AATTATTCCTAAATTAATGTCAATATCTGAAAGACTGTTATTATTAACTTGGTCATTGTGATTGTCTAAAATATTAACTGTTTTTTCTTTAAATATTTGTTGAAAAATTTTTGCAAATAATTCACATTTTTGTTTCTTATCTGATTGGATAATACCATTTGAATCAATTAACATTGGGATTTCTTTGTTTGGTTTAAGTTTATTTCTAATATATTTATTAAAACCATTTTGACCTCGTGAAATCATTTTTATTTCAGATTCATTCCTAAATTTATCTAAATGCTTTTTAAGCTCTCGTGATACATTTCTATATTCTATTTTGACTTCATTATTATTTGGATAATTTTTTTTTATTCTATATACCTTAGTTTCTTAGAGTATAGGTCCCTTATTCGTTGTGGATAAGAGTTTCTTATTATTTTATTTAATGGTTTATTTGGTATGACGTTATTATATATTTCTAATAATTCATTTATAAATGTTAAATATTTTTGATTTACATCATATTTATTGGAAATATGACGCTCAATCTGACTTTGTATTAGCATATGGTTTAGCTTTACAAAGTTTTTATTTTGGAAATCTCTTTTGTATATTTTGGTTAGCTTAGTCCTTACTATCTTTGTTAGTATATTAAATTTAATTATTTTATGGTCTGATGTTGAAAAATTTTCAAGAACTTCAACTTCTTGAACAATTTTAATATTGTTAGAGAGAATTATATCTAAAATTGAGTTTTCCCTAGTGGGTTCTCTAACAAACTGTTTTAGCTGTTTTTTGTCTATGAATTCTAGCATTAAGTTTGCTATGGGATCATTTAAATCTGATAGTTTATTTTCTTGCCAATCAATATGTCTTATATTAAAATCCCCACAATAAATTAAATTATCTGATTCTGTTAGATTAGAAAGATGTTTAAGTAACTTTTTTGTATTTTTTAATAAACAATTTGGAGGCCTGTATAAGTTAATTAAATGGATTGGTTTTATTCCTGTTAGAATCTTGATATGATTAAGTTCACATTGGAATTTTGTTCCTGAGAATATCTCTTGAAAACTAATTTCTTTCTTAATTAAAATTAAAGCGCCGCCTCCCCTACCAATAGTTCTATTGGCTAATACTAACTGATATTTGCCCATGATTGTGAGCTCGGAACAAATCGTATTATTGGTATTTAGCCATGTCTCATTTATTATAAGTATGTCGGGCGTGTGCTTATTAACTAAGAATTCTAAATCAGCAATTTTGTTTAATATAGACCTCGCATTAATAAGTATACAAGAAATTCGTGGAATTATATCATTATTCATTTGTTTATTTATTTTAGTTGGTTTGCTCGGAGATCCCTATGCATGAGTTTTGAATGGTTTTGGGTTAGGCAATTCCTTAATTGAAAGGTCATTTACAACATATTTATATTGGCCACATTTCTGGTTTTCGGCATATGCCTTAGAACGCAAATTATATAAAATGGACAATTCAGACATAGTCATGTCCCGTCTGGCACTGATGAATTTTGGAATATTTGGTAAATTTTTTAGTGCCTTACGGTACGTTTTTAAAAAAGTATTTCGGGCCTTAACTGTGCGAAATGGTATTTTAATTATACGAGATTTATTATTTGACTCACTTTTTTGCCTTGGATGGCGATGAATATCTTCTTCTATTAATTCGTTTTCTAAACCACATTTCTCCACAATCGATTTTATTACCTCTTTTTCATCGATATTCTCTGGTACCTTCTCCAACACTGCCCTCTTCGATTTTTCTTCTATAATTTCTCTATCTAACATTGCAGCATTGACATGTCGAATAATAAGGTCAGGTGGACAGCCCCATGGTGTAATAGTTTCTGTTGTTTGTGGTGTGAAATCTGGTGTAAAATTAGAATTTTGTCCAACTTTTTGTTGTTTAAATGATGCAACAAGTGAATGTACTAGTTTTTCCAGCTTATCAAGACGTTTTTCTAATCGAGCTAATGGTGGTTCATTATCAGAATTATTTTCCGGAATAATTTGAAGTAGAAGATTTTCAATTTTTTGAAAACGTTGTTCAAAATTTCGTAAGGAATTACGAGAAGTTGCTGGAGTTGGCATTTTTTTTCACAAATAATTTATTTTTTTTAAAAATCTTAAACTTAAACTTGGGTAATTAAACTATAGTCAGTCAAAAAATAATTACCCTATAATAATAATAATTAAACTATAGTCAGTCAAAAATAATAATTAAAATATAGTCAGTCAAAAAATAATTACCCCATAAAAGTTTATCGTATTATATCTTATGGTATATTGATCGGGTACAATTCGTCTTGGTAAATTAAATACACTAGTATGTGCTGTATCAGAAACCGTTTGATTTGTTTTGGTATCTTTTATCACCATCGAGAAAATCAATTTTAAATATAGTCAGTCAAAAAATAATTACCCCATAAAAGTTTATCGTATTATATCTTATGGTATATTGATCGGGTACAATTCGTCTTGGTAAATTAAATACACTAGTATGTGCTGTATCAGAAACCGTTTGATTTGTTTTGGTATCTTTTATCACCATCGAGAAAATCCATTTTAAATATAGTCAGTCAAAAAATAATTACCCCATAAAAGTTTATCGTATTATATCTTATGGTATATTGATCGGGTACAATTCGTCTTGGTAAACTAAATACACTAGTATGTGCTGTATCAGAAACCGTTTGATTTGTTTTGGTATCTTTTATCACCATCGAGAAAATCCATTTTAAATATAGTCAGTCAAAAAATAATTACCCCATAAAAGTTTATCGTATTATATCTTATGGTATATTGATCGGGTACAATTCGTCTTGGTAAATTAATACACTAGTATGTGCTGTATCAGAAACCGTTTGATTTGTTTGGTATCTTTTATCACCATCGAGAAAATCCATTTTAAATATAGTCAGTCAAAAAATAATTACCCATAAAAGTTTATCGTATTATATCTTATGGTATATTGATCGGCTACAATTCGTCTTGGTAAATTAAATACACTAGTATGTGCTGTATCAGAAACCGTTTGATTTGTTTTGGTATCTTTTATCACCATCGAGAAAATCCATTTTAAATATAGTCAGTCAAAAAATAATTACCCCATAAAAGTTTATCGTATTATATCTTATGGTATATTGATCGGGTACAATTCGTCTTGGTAAATTAAATACACTAGTATGTGCTGTATCAGAAACCGTTTGTTTGGTATCTTTTATCACCATCGAGAAAATCCATTTTAAATATAGTCAGTCAAAAAATAATTACCCCATAAAAGTTTATCGTATTATATCTTATGGTATATTGATCGGCTACAATTCGTCTTGGTAAATTAAATACACTATTATGTGCTGTATCAGAAACCGTTTGATTTGTTTTGGTATCTTTTATCACCATCGAGAAAATCCATTTTAAATATAGTCAGTCAAAAAATAATTACCCCATAAAAGTTTATCGTATTATATCTTATGGTATATTGATCGGCTACAATTCGTCTTGGTAAATTAAATACACTAGTATGTGCTGTATCAGAAACCGTTTGATTTGTTTTGGTATCTTTTATCACCATCGAGAAAATCCATTTTAAATATTGTCAGTCAAAAAAATAATTACCCCATAAAAGTTTATCGTATTATATCTTATGGTATATTGATCGGCTACAATTCGTCTTGGTAAATTAAATACACTAGTATGTGCTGTATCAGAAACCGTTTGATTTGTTTTGGTATCTTTTATCACCATCGAGAAAATCAATTTTAAATATAGTCAGTCAAAAAATAATTACCCCATAAAAGTTTATCGTATTATATCTTATGGTATATTGATCGGGTACAATTCGTCTTGGTAAATTAAATACACTAGTATGTGCTGTATCAGAAACCGTTTGATTTGTTTTGGTATCTTTTATCACCATCGAGAAAATCCATTTTAAATATAGTCAGTCAAAAAATAATTACCCCATAAAAGTTTATCGTATTATATCTTATGGTATATTGATCGGGTACAATTCGTCTTGGTAAATTAAATACACTAGTATGTGCTGTATCAGAAACCGTTTGATTTGTTTTGGTATCTTTTATCACCATCGAGAAAATCCATTTTAAATATAGTCAGTCAAAAATAATTACCCCATAAAAGTTTATCGTATTATATCTTATGGTATATTGATCGGCTACAATTCGTCTTGGTAAATTAAATACACTAGTATGTGCTGTATCAGAAACCGTTTGATTTGTTTTGGTATCTTTTATCACCATCGAGAAAATCCATTTTAAATATTGTCAGTCAAAAAAATAATTACCCCATAAAAGTTTATCGTATTATATCTTATGGTATATTGATCGGCTACAATTCGTCTTGGTAAATTAAATACACTAGTATGTGCTGTATCAGAAACCGTTTGATTTGTTTTGGTATCTTTTATCACCATCGAGAAAATCAATTTTAAATATAGTCAGTCAAAAAATAATTACCCCATAAAAGTTTATCGTATTATATCTTATGGTATATTGATCGGGTACAATTCGTCTTGGTAAATTAAATACACTAGTATGTGCTGTATCAGAAACCGTTTGATTTGTTTTGGTATCTTTTATCACCATCGAGAAAATCCATTTTAAATATAGTCAGTCAAAAAATAATTACCCCATAAAAGTTTATCGTATTATATCTTATGGTATATTGATCGGGTACAATTCGTCTTGGTAAATTAAATACACTAGTATGTGCTGTATCAGAAACCGTTTGATTTGTTTTGGTATCTTTTATCACCATCGAGAAAATCCATTTTAAATATAGTCAGTCAAAAAATAATTACCCCATAAAAGTTTATCGTATTATATCTTATGGTATATTGATCGGGTACAATTCGTCTTGGTAAATTAAATACACTAGTATGTGCTGTATCAGAAACCGTTTGATTGTTTTGGTATCTTTTATCACCATCGAGAAAATCAATTTTAAATATAGTCAGTCAAAAAATAATTACCCCATAAAAGTTTATCGTATTATATCTTATGGTATATTGATCGGGTACAATTCGTCTTGGTAAATTAAATACACTAGTATGTGCTGTATCAGAAACCGTTTGATTTGTTTTGGTATCTTTTATCACCATCGAGAAAATCAATTTTAAATATAGTCAGTCAAAAAATAATTACCCCATAAAAGTTTATCGTATTATATCTTATGGTATATTGATCGGGTACAATTCGTCTTGGTAAATTAAATACACTAGTATGTGCTGTATCAGAAACCGTTTGATTTGTTTTGGTATCTTTTATCACCATCGAGAAAATCCATTTTAAATATAGTCAGTCAAAAAATAATTACCCCATAAAAGTTTATCGTATTATATCTTATGGTATATTGATCGGGTACAATTCGTCTTGGTAAATTAAATACACTAGTATGTGCTGTATCAGAAACCGTTTGATTTGTTTTGGTATCTTTTATCACCATCGAGAAAATCCATTTTAAATATAGTCAGTCAAAAAATAATTACCCCATAAAAGTTTATCGTATTATATCTTATGGTATATTGATCGGGTACAATTCGTCTTGGTAAATTAAATACACTAGTATGTGCTGTATCAGAAACCGTTTGATTTGTTTTGGTATCTTTTATCACCATCGAGAAAATCCATTTTAAATATAGTCAGTCAAAAAATAATTACCCCATAAAAGTTTATCGTATTATATCTTATGGTATATTGATCGGGTACAATTCGTCTTGGTAAATTAAATACACTAGTATGTGCTGTATCAGAAACCGTTTGATTTGTTTTGGTATCTTTTATCACCATCGAGAAAATCATTTTAAATATAGTCAGTCAAAAAATAATTACCCCATAAAAGTTTATCGTATTATATCTTATGGTATATTGATCGGGTACAATTCGTCTTGGTAAATTAAATACACTAGTATGTGCTGTATCAGAAACCGTTTGATTGTTTTGGTATCTTTTATCACCATCGAGAAAATCCATTTTAAATATAGTCAGTCAAAAAATAATTACCCCATAAAAGTTTATCGTATTATATCTTATGGTATATTGATCGGGTACAATTCGTCTTGGTAAATTAAATACACTAGTATGTGCTGTATCAGAAACCGTTTGATTTGTTTTGGTATCTTTTATCACCATCGAGAAAATCCATTTTAAATATAGTCAGTCAAAAAATAATTACCCCATAAAAGTTTATCGTATTATATCTTATGGTATATTGATCGGGTACAATTCGTCTTGGTAAATTAAATACACTAGTATGTGCTGTATCAGAAACCGTTTGATTTTTTTGGTATCTTTTATCACCATCGAGAAAATCCATTTTAAATATAGTCAGTCAAAAAATAATTACCCCATAAAAGTTTATCGTATTATATCTTATGGTATATTGATCGGGTACAATTCGTCTTGGTAAATTAAATACACTAGTATGTGCTGTATCAGAAACCGTTTGATTTGTTTTGGTATCTTTTATCACCATCGAGAAAATCAATTTTAAATATAGTCAGTCAAAAAATAATTACCCCATAAAAGTTTATCGTATTATATCTTATGGTATATTGATCGGGTACAATTCGTCTTGGTAAATTAAATACACTAGTATGTGCTGTATCAGAAACCGTTTGATTTGTTTTGGTATCTTTTATCACCATCGAGAAAATCAATTTTAAATATAGTCAGTCAAAAAATAATTACCCCATAAAAGTTTATCGTATTATATCTTATGGTATATTGATCGGGTACAATTCGTCTTGGTAAATTAAATACACTAGTATGTGCTGTATCAGAAACCGTTTGATTTGTTTTGGTATCTTTTATCACCATCGAGAAAATCAATTTTAAATATAGTCAGTCAAAAAATAATTACCCCATAAAAGTTTATCGTATTATATCTTATGGTATATTGATCGGGTACAATTCGTCTTGGTAAATTAAATACACTAGTATGTGCTGTATCAGAAACCGTTTGATTTGTTTTGGTATCTTTTATCACCATCGAGAAAATCAATTTTAAATATAGTCAGTCAAAAATAATTACCCCATAAAAGTTTATCGTATTATATCTTATGGTATATTGATCGGGTACAATTCGTCTTGGTAAATTAAATACACTAGTATGTGCTGTATCAGAAACCGTTTGATTTGTTTTGGTATCTTTTATCACCATCGAGAGAATACAATTTAAATATAGTCAGTCAAAAAATAATTACCCCATAAAAGTTTATCGTATTATATCTTATGGTATATTGATCGGGTACAATTCGTCTTGGTAAATTAAATACACTAGTATGTGCTGTATCAGAAACCGTTTGATTTGTTTTGGTATCTTTTATCACCATCGAGAAAATCCATTTTAAATATAGTCAGTCAAAAAATAATTACCCCATAAAAGTTTATCGTATTATATCTTATGGTATATTGATCGGGTACAATTCGTCTTGGTAAATTAAATACACTAGTATGTGCTGTATCAGAAACCGTTTGATTTGTTTTGGTATCTTTTATCACCATCGAGAAAATCGATATTAAATATAGTCAGTCAAAAAATAATTACCCCATAAAAGTTTATCGTATTATATCTTATGGTATATTGATCGGGTACAATTCGTCTTGGTAAATTAAATACACTAGTATGTGCTGTATCAGAAACCGTTTGATTTGTTTTGGTATCTTTTATCACCATCGAGAAAATCCATTTTAAATATAGTCAGTCAAAAAATAATTACCCCATAAAAGTTTATCGTATTATATCTTATGGTATATTGATCGGGTACAATTCGTCTTGGTAAATTAAATACACTAGTATGTGCTGTATCAGAAACCGTTTGATTTGTTTTGGTATCTTTTATCACCATCGAGAAAATCAATTTTAAATATAGTCAGTCAAAAAATAATTACCCCATAAAAGTTTATCGTATTATATCTTATGGTATATTGATCGGGTACAATTCGTCTTGGTAAATTAAATACACTAGTATGTGCTGTATCAGAAACCGTTTGATTTGTTTTGGTATCTTTTATCACCATCGAGAAAATCATATTTAAATATAGTCAGTCAAAAAATAATTACCCCATAAAAGTTTATCGTATTATATCTTATGGTATATTGATCGGGTACAATTCGTCTTGGTAAATTAAAACACTAGTATGTGCTGTATCAGAAACCGTTTGATTTGTTTTGGTATCTTTTATCACCATCGAGAAAATCCATTTTAAATATAGTCAGTCAAAAAATATTCACCCCATAAAAGTTTATCGTATTATATCTTATGGTATATTGATCGGGTACAATTCGTCTTGGTAAATTAAATACACTAGTATGTGCTGTATCAGAAACCGTTTGATTTGTTTTGGTATCTTTTATCACCATCGAGAAAATCAATTTTAAATATAGTCAGTCAAAAAATAATTACCCCATAAAGTTTATCGTATTATATCTTATGGTATATTGATCGGGTACAATTCGTCTTGGTAAATTAAATACACTAGTATGTGCTGTATCAGAAACCGTTTGATTTGTTTTGGTATCTTTATCACCATCGAGAAAATCCATTTTAAATATAGTCAGTCAAAAAATAATTACCCCATAAAAGTTTATCGTATTATATCTTATGGTATATTGATCGGGTACAATTCGTCTTGGTAAATTAAATACACTAGTATGTGCTGTATCAGAAACCGTTTGATTTGTTTGGTATCTTTTATCACCATCGAGAAAATCAATTTTAAATATAGTCAGTCAAAAAATAATTACCCCATAAAAGTTTATCGTATTATATCTTATGGTATATTGATCGGGTACAATTCGTCTTGGTAAATTAAATACACTAGTATGTGCTGTATCAGAAACCGTTTGATTTGTTTTGGTATCTTTTATCACCATCGAGAAAATCCATTTTAAATATAGTCAGTCAAAAAATAATTACCCCATAAAAGTTTATCGTATTATATCTTATGGTATATTGATCGGGTACAATTCGTCTTGGTAAATTAAATACACTAGTATGTGCTGTATCAGAAACCGTTTGATTTGTTTTGGTATCTTTTATCACCATCGAGAAAATCCATTTTAAATATAGTCAGTCAAAAAATAATTACCCCATAAAAGTTTATCGTATTATATCTTATGGTATATTGATCGGGTACAATTCGTCTTGGTAAATTAAATACACTAGTATGTGCTGTATCAGAAACCGTTTGATTTGTTTTGGTATCTTTTATCACCATCGAGAAAATCCATTTTAAATATAGTCAGTCAAAAATAATTACCCCATAAAAGTTTATCGTATTATATCTTATGGTATATTGATCGGGTACAATTCGTCTTGGTAAATTAAATACACTAGTATGTGCTGTATCAGAAACCGTTTGATTTGTTTTGGTATCTTTTATCACCATCGAGAAAATCAATTTAAATATAGTCAGTCAAAAAATAATTACCCCATAAAAGTTTATCGTATTATATCTTATGGTATATTGATCGGGTACAATTCGTCTTGGTAAATTAAATACACTAGTATGTGCTGTATCAGAAACCGTTTGATTTGTTTTGGTATCTTTTATCACCATCGAGAAAATCAATTTTAAATATAGTCAGTCAAAAAATAATTACCCCATAAAAGTTTATCGTATTATATCTTATGGTATATTGATCGGGTACAATTCGTCTTGGTAAATTAAATACACTAGTATGTGCTGTATCAGAAACCGTTTGATTTGTTTTGGTATCTTTTATCACCATCGAGAAAATCAATTTTAAATATAGTCAGTCAAAAAATAATTACCCCATAAAAGTTTATCGTATTATATCTTATGGTATATTGATCGGGTACAATTCGTCTTGGTAAATTAAATACACTAGTATGTGCTGTATCAGAAACCGTTTGATTTGTTTTGGTATCTTTTATCACCATCGAGAAAAATCATTTTAAATATAGTCAGTCAAAAAATAATTACCCCATAAAAGTTTATCGTATTATATCTTATGGTATATTGATCGGGTACAATTCGTCTTGGTAAATTAAATACACTAGTATGTGCTGTATCAGAAACCGTTTGATTTGTTTTGGTATCTTTTATCACCATCGAGAAAATCATTTTAAATATAGTCAGTCAAAAATAATTACCCCATAAAAGTTTATCGTATTATATCTTATGGTATATTGATCGGGTACAATTCGTCTTGGTAAATTAAATACACTAGTATGTGCTGTATCAGAAACCGTTTGATTTGTTTTGGTATCTTTTATCACCATCGAGAAAATCAATTTTAAATATAGTCAGTCAAAAATAATTACCCCATAAAAGTTTATCGTATTATATCTTATGGTATATTGATCGGGTACAATTCGTCTTGGTAAATTAAATACACTAGTATGTGCGGTAACAGAAACCGTTTTATTTGTTTAGGTATCTTTTATAACCATCGAGAAACAACATTTTAAATATACACAGTTAAAAAATAATGACCCCACAAAAGTTTATCGTATTATATCTTATGGTATATTGATCGGGTACAATTCGTCTTGGTAAATTAAATACACTAGTATGTGCTGTATCAGAAACCGTTTGATTTGTTTTGGTATCTTATATCACCATCGAGAAAATCAAAATTAAATATAGTCAGTCAACAAATTATTACCCCATAAAAGTTTATCGTATTATATCTTATGGTATATTGATCGGGTACAATTCGTCTTGGTAAATTAAATACACTAGTATGTGCTGTATCAGAAACCGTTTGATTTGTTTTGGTATCTTTTATCACCATCGAGAAAATCCATTTTAAATATAGTCAGTCAAAAAATAATTACCATAAAAGTTTATCGTATTATATCTTATGGTATATTGATCGGGTACAATTCGTCTTGGTAAATTAAATACACTAGTATGTGCTGTATCAGAAACCGTTTGATTTGTTTTGGTATCTTTTATCACCATCGAGAAAATCCATATTAAATATAGTCACTCTAATCATTTGACCACCATAAAAGTTTATCGTATTATATCTTATGGTATATTGATCGGGTACAATTCGTCTTGGTAAATTAAATACACTAGTATGTGCTGTATCAGAAACCGTTTGATTTGTTTTGGTATCTTTTATCACCATCGAGAAAATCAATTTTAAATATATGTAGTCAGTCAAAAAAATTTACCCCATAAAAGTTTATCGTATTATATCTTATGGTATATTGATCGGGTACAATTCGTCTTGGTAAATTAAATACACTAGTATGTGCTGTATCAGAAACCGTTTGATTTGTTTTGGTATCTTTTATCACCATCGAGAAAATCAATTTTAAATATAGTCAGTCAAAAAATAATTACCCCATAAAAGTTTATCGTATTATATCTTATGGTATATTGATCGGGTACAATTCGTCTTGGTAAATTAAATACACTAGTATGTGCTGTATCAGAAACCGTTTGATTTGTTTTGGTATCTTTTATCACCATCGAGAAAATCAATTTTAAATATAGTCAGTCAAAAAATAATTTACCCATAAAAGTTTATCGTATTATATCTTATGGTATATTGATCGGGTACAATTCGTCTTGGTAAATTAAATACACTAGTATGTGCTGTATCAGAAACCGTTTGTTTTGGTATCTTTTATCACCATCGAGAAAATCAATTTAAATAAGTCAGTCAAAAAATAATTACCCCATAAAAGTTTATCGTATTATATCTTATGGTATATTGATCGGGTACAATTCGTCTTGGTAAATTAAATACACTAGTATGTGCTGTATCAGAAACCGTTTGATTTGTTTTGGTATCTTTTATCACCATCGAGAAAATCCATTTAAATATAGTCAGTCAAAAATAATTACCCCATAAAAGTTTATCGTATTATATCTTATGGTATATTGATCGGGTACAATTCGTCTTGGTAAATTAAATACACTAGTATGTGCTGTATCAGAAACCGTTTGATTTGTTTTGGTATCTTTTATCACCATCGAGAAAATCAATTTTAAATATAGTCAGTCAAAAATAATTACCCCATAAAAGTTTATCGTATTATATCTTATGGTATATTGATCGGGTACAATTCGTCTTGGTAAATTAAATACACTAGTATGTGCTGTATCAGAAACCGTTTGATTTGTTTGGTATCTTTTATCACCATCGAGAAAATCAATTTTAAATATAGTCAGTCAAAAAATAATTACCCCATAAAAGTTTATCGTATTATATCTTATGGTATATTGATCGGGTACAATTCGTCTTGGTAAATTAAATACACTAGTATGTGCTGTATCAGAAAACCTTTGATTTGTTTTGGTATCTTTTATCACCATCGAGAAAATCAATTTTAAATATAGTCAGTCAAAAAATAATTACCCCATAAAAGTTTATCGTATTATATCTTATGGTATATTGATCGGGTACAATTCGTCTTGGTAAATTAAATACACTAGTATGTGCTGTATCAGAAACCGTTTGATTTGTTTTGGTATCTTTTATCACCATCGAGAAAATCAATTTTAAATATAGTCAGTCAAAAAATAATTACCCCATAAAAGTTTATCGTATTATATCTTATGGTATATTGATCGGGTACAATTCGTCTTGGTAAATTAAATACACTAGTATGTGCTGTATCAGAAACCGTTTGATTTGTTTTGGTATCTTTTATCACCATCGAGAAAAACCAATTAAAATATAGTCAGTCAAAAAATAATTACCCCATAAAAGTTTATCGTATTATATCTTATGGTATATTGATCGGGTACAATTCGTCTTGGTAAATTAAATACACTAGTATGTGCTGTATCAGAAACCGTTTGATTTGTTTTGGTATCTTTTATCACCATCGAGAAAATCCATTTTAAATATAGTCAGTCAAAAAATAATTACCCCATAAAAGTTTATCGTATTATATCTTATGGTATATTGATCGGGTACAATTCGTCTTGGTAAATTAAATACACTAGTATGTGCTGTATCAGAAACCGTTTGATTTGTTTGGTATCTTTTATCACCATCGAGAAAATCAATTTTAAATATAGTCAGTCAAAAAATAATTACCCCATAAAAGTTTATCGTATTATATCTTATGGTATATTGATCGGGTACAATTCGTCTTGGTAAATTAAATACACTAGTATGTGCTGTATCAGAAACCGTTTGATTTGTTTTGGTATCTTTTATCACCATCGAGAAAATCAATTTTAAATATAGTCAGTCAAAAAATAATTACCCCATAAATTTTATCGTATTATATCTTATGGTATATTGATCGGGTACAATTCGTCTTGGTAAATTAAATACACTAGTATGTGCTGTATCAGAAACCGTTTGATTTGTTTTGGTATCTTTTATCACCATCGAGAAAATCCATTTTAAATATAGTCAGTCAAAAAATAATTACCCCATAAAAGTTTATCGTATTATATCTTATGGTATATTGATCGGGTACAATTCGTCTTGGTAAATTAAATACACTAGTATGTGCTGTATCAGAAACCGTTTGATTTGTTTTGGTATCTTTTATCACCATCGAGAAAATCCATTTTAAATATAGTCAGTCAAAAAATATTACCCCATAAAGTTTATCGTATTATATCTTATGGTATATTGATCGG
>JARQAB010000377.1:0-13285 GCA_036172955.1 Meloidogyne arenaria
AGAAAATAAAAGTTTATTTATGTTTTGGCCTCCAGTTTATTTTTTATATTCTTTTTATATAATTAGTCATAATTGAAAATAAGTTTGATAAGAAAATTAAAAGTTATTAGGTTTTGCCTCCAAGTTTAATTTTTATATTCTTTTTTTATATAATTGCATAATTGAAAATAAGTTGAATAAGAAATAAAAGTTATTAGTGTTTTGGCCTCCATGTTTATTTTTTATATTCTTTTTTTATTAATTAGTCATAATTGGAAAATAAGTTTGATAAGAAAATTGTAAAAGTTATTAGTTTTTGCTCAAGTTTATTTTTATATTCTTGTTTTTATATAATTAGTCATAATTGAAAATAAGTTTGATAAGAAACTAAAAGTTATTAGGTTTTGTGGCCTCCAGTTTTTTTTTATATTCTTTTTATATAATTAGTCATAATTGAAAATAAGTTTTGGGATAAGACAATAAAAGTTATTAGTTTTGGCTTCCAAGTTTATTTTTATATTCTTTTTATATAATTAGTCATACATTGAAATAAGTTTTGATAAGAAATAAAAGTTATTAGGTTTTTGGTCCAAGGTTTTTTATTTTTTATATCTTTTTTATATAATTAAGTCATAATTGAAAATAATTTGATAAGACAATAAAAGTTATTAGGTTTTGGCCTCCAAGTTTATTTTTATATTCTTTTTTATATAATTAGTCCCATAATTGAAAATAAGTTTGATAAGAAAATAAAAGTTATTCACAGGTTTTGGACACACTCCAAGTTTATTTTTATATTCTTTTTATATAATTAGTCATAATTGAAAATAAGTTGTTTTTTTTTTTTTTTTTGTTTGTTTTGGATATAGAAACTAAAAGTTATTATGTTTTGGCCTCCAAGTTTATTTTTATATTCTTTTTTATATAATTAGTCATAATTGAAAATAAGTTTGATAAGAAAATAAAAGTTATTAGGTTTTGTCATCCAAGTTTATTTTTATATTCTTTTTTATATAATTAGTCATAATTGAAAATAAGTTTGATAAGAAAATAAAAGTTTATTAGGTTTTGGCCTCCAAGTTTATTTTTTAGATTCTTTTTTATAATAATTAGTCATAATTGAAAATAAGTTTTGATAAGAAAATAAAAGTTATTAGTTTTGGCTTCCAGTTTATTTTTATATTCTCTTTTATATAATTAGTCATAATTGAAAATAAGTTTGATAAAGAAACTAAAGTTATTAGGTTTTGGCCTCCAAGTTTATTTTTATATTCTTTTTTATATAATTAGTCATAATTGAAAATAAGTTTGATAAGAAATAAAAGTTATTAGGTTTTGGCCTCCAAGTTTTATTTTTATATTCTTTTTTATATAATTAGTCATAATTGAAAATAAGTGTTGATAAGAAAACTAAAAGTTATTAGGTTTTGGCCTCCAAGTTTATTTTTTATATTCTTTTTTGATATATATTAGTCATAATTTGAAAATAAGTTTGATAAGAAAATAAAAGTTAGTTACTGTTTTGGCTTCCAAGTTTATTTTTATATTCTTTTTTATATAATTAGTCATACTTGAAAATAAGTTTGATAAGAAATAAAAGTTATTAGGTTTTTGGGCCTCCAAGTTTATTTTTTATATTCTTTTTTATATAATATAAGTCATAATTGAAAATAAGTTTTGATAAGAAAATAAAAGTTATTAGGTTTTGGCCTCCAAGTTTATTTTTATATTCCGGTTTTATATAATTAGTCTAACTTGGAAAATAAGTTTGATAAGAAAATAAAAGTGTATTAGGTTTTTTGGCCTCCAAGTTTAATTTTTTATATTCTTACATTTATATAATTAGTCATAATTGAAAATAAGTTTGATAAGAAATAAAGTTAATTAGGTTTTGGCCTCCAAGTTTATTTTTATATTCTTTTTTATTATAATTAGTCTAATTGAAATAAGTTTACACACATAAGACAAATAAAAAGTTATTAGGTTTTTGGCCTCCAAGTTTATTTTTATATTTTCCCCTTTTTTATATATTAGTCATAATTGAAAATAAGTTTTGATACGAAAATAAAAGTTATTAGGTTTTGGCCTTCAAGTTTATTTTTATATCTTTTTTATATAATTAGATCATAATTGGAAAATAAGTTTTGAGTAAGAACAATAAAACGTTTTATTAGGTTTTGGCCTCCAAGTTTATTTTTATATTCCTTTTTTATATAATTAGTCATAATTGAAAATAAGTTTGAAAGAAACTAAAAGTTATTAGGTTTTGGCCTCTCAAGTTTATTTTTATATTCTTTTTTTACTATAATTAGTCATATTGAAAATAAGTTTTTGATAAGAAAAATAAAAGTTATTAGGTTTTTGGCCTCCAAGGTTTTATTTTTATATTTCTTTTTTATATAATTAGTCATAATTGAAAATAAGTTTGATAAGAAAATAAAAGTTATTAGGTTTTTGGCCTCCAAGTTTATTTTTATATTCTTTTTTATATAATTTTTTTTTTATCATAGATTGGTAAAATAAGTTTGATAAGAAAATAAAATGGTTATCGGTGTAGGGGGTGTTTGTGGCGCTCCAAGTTTTATTTTTTATATTCTTTTTTATATAATTAGTCATAATTGAAAATACGTTTTGGATAGAAAATAAAAGTTATTAGTTTTGGCCCCTCCAAGTTTTATTTTTATCATTCTTTTTTATATAATTAGTCCATAATTTGAAAATAAAGTTTGATAAGAAATAAAAGTTATTACAGGTTTTGGCCTCCAAAGTTTATTTTTATATTCTTTTTTATATATTAGTCCCATAATTGAAAATAAGTTTGATAAGAAAATAAAAGTTATTAGGTTTTGGGGCCCCTCCAAGTTTATTTGTGATATTCCTTTTTTTATATCTTTAGTCATATTGAAAATACATTTGGATAAGAAATAAAAGTTATTAGTTTTGGCCTCCAAGTTTAATTTTTATATTCTTTTTTATATAATTAGTCCCAGCAATTGAAAATAAGTTTGATTAAGAAAATAAAAGTTATTAGGTGGTTTGGCCTCCAGTTTATTTTTATATTCTGTTTTTAATATACTTAGTCATGAATTGAAAATACGTTTGATAAGAAAATACAAGTTATTAGGTTTTTGGCCTCCAAGTTTATTTTTTATCTTTCTTTTTTATATAATTGTCATAATGAAAATAAGTTTTGATAAGGAAAATAAAAAGTTATTAGGTGTTGGCCTCCAAGTTTATTTTTTATATTCTTTTTTATATAATTAGTCCATAATTGAAAATAAGTTTGATGAAGAAAATAAAAGTTATTAGGTTTGGCCCCTCCAAGTTTATGTTTTATATTCCTTTTTTATATAATTCCGTCATAATTGAAAAAATAAGTTTGACTAAGAAAATAAAAGTTTTATTAGGTTTTGGCCTCCAAGTTTATTTTTATATTCTTTTTTATATAATTAGATCATTTGTGAAACATAAGTTTTGATAAGACAATAAAATTATTAGGATTTTGGGCGCTCCAAGTTTATTTTTATATTCTTTTTTATATAATTTAGTCATAATCTGAAAATAAGTTTGATAAGAACTAAAAGTTATTAGGTTTTTGGCCTCCAAGTTTATTTTTTATAGTTCTTTTTTATAATAATGAGTCATAATTGAAAATAAGTTTGAAGGCGAGAAAAATAACAGTTAAGTTAAAGGTTTTGGCCTCCAAGTTTATTTTTGATATTCTTTTTTATATAAATTAGTTCATAATTGAAAATAAGTTTTGATAAGAAACCACAAGTTTATTAGGTTTTGGCCTCCAAGTTTATTTTTATATTCTTTTTTATATAATTAGTCATAATTGCAAAATAAGTTTGATATAGAAACTAAAAGTTATTAGGTTTTGGCCTCCAAGTTTATTTGTATATTCTTTTTTATACATTAGTCATAATTGACAAATAAAGTTTTTTGATAAGAAAATAAAAGTTATTATGGGTTTTTGGCCTCCAACTGTTATTTTTATATTCTTTTTTATATACATTAGTCCATAATTGAAACTAAGTTTGATAAGAAAACTAAAATTAGTTCGTTCTTGTATTTAGTTAGTGTTATTTTTTAGTTATTTTTTATGGTATTATTATTTTTAGTTATTTTATTATTCTTTTATATTATTTTTATTTTATTTTTATTATTGATTTCTTATTTATTAGTTATTATATTAGTTATTTTTATTTATTAGTTATTACCCATTTAGTTAGTTTATTTATATTCTATTTTATATTTTATTCATAATGGAAAATAATGAGAACGAAATAAAGTTATTTTAGTATGTTTTCTGGCCTTCGCAAGTTTATTTTATATATTCTTTTGTAGATATTATCATAATTGAAAATAAGTTTGATAAGAAAATAAAAGATTATTAGTTTTGGCCTCCAAGTTTATTTTTTATATTCTTTTTATATAATTAGTCATAATTGAAAATAAGTTTGGATAAGAAATAAAAGTTATTAGGTTTTGGGCCTCCAAGTTTTATTTTTATATTCTATTTTATATAATTAGTCATAATTGAAAATAATTTTGATAGAAAATAAAAGTTATTAGGTTTTTGGCCTCCAAAGTTTATTTTTATATTCTTTTTTATCATAATGAGGTCATAATTGAAAATTAAAAAGTTTTGAGATAAGAACCTAAAAGTTGCGTAGGTTTTTGGCCTCCAAATTTATTTTTATATTCTTTTTTTATATAATTAGTCATAATTGCAAAATAAGTTTGATAAGAAATAAAAGTTATTATGGTTTTGGGCCCTCCAAGTTTTTTTTTATATTCTTTTTTATATATTAGTCATAATTGAAAATAAGTTTTTGATAAGAACTAAAAGTTATTAGGTTTTGGCCGTCCAAGTTTATTTTTTATATTCTTTTTTATATAATTAGTCATAATTGCGAAATAAGTGTTGATAAGAAATAAAGTTATTTAGGTTTTGGCCTCCAAGTGTTATTTTTAATCTTTTTTATATAATTAGTCATAATTGAAAATAAGTTTTGATAAGAAAACAAAAGTTATTAAGGGTTTTTGGCCTCCAAGTATTTATTTTTATATTCTTTTTTATATAATTAGTCATAATTGAAAATAAGTTTGATGAAAATAAAAGTTATTACGGTTTTGGCCCCTCCAAGTTTATTTTTATATTCTTTTTATATACTTAGTCAATAATTGAAAATAAGTTTTGATAAGAAACTAAAAGTTATTAGGTTTTTGGCCTCCAAGTTTATTTTTATATTCTTTTTAATATAATTAGTCATAATTGAAAATAAGTTTGATACGAAATAAAAGTTATTAGGTTTTTGGCCTCCAAGTTTATTTTTATATTCTTTTTTATATAATTAGTCTAATTGAAAATAAGTTTGTAGAAAATAAAAGTTATTATGTTTTTGTGGCCTCCAAGTTTATTTTTATATTCTTTTTATATAATTAGTCATAATTGAAAAATAAGTTTTGATAAGAAAATAAAGTTATTAGGTTTTGGCCTCCAAGTTTATTTTTTATATTCTTTTTATATAATTAGTCCCATAATTGAAAATAAGTTTGATAAGAAACTAAAAGTTATTAAGGTTTTGGCCTCCAAGGTTTATTTTTATATATCTTTTTTATATAATTAGTCATAATTGAAAATAAGTTTGATAAGAAATAAAAAGTTATTAGTTTTTGGCCATCCACAGTTTATTTTTATATTCTTTTTTTTTATATAATTAGTCCATAATTGAAAATAAGTTTGATAAAGAAAATAAAAGTTATTAGTTTTGGCCTCCCAAGTTTATTTTTTATATTCTTTTTTTATATAATTAGTCATAATTGAATAATAAGTTTGATAAGAAAATAAAAGTTATTAGTTTTTTTCTCTAGGCCTCCAAGTTTTATTTTTATATTCTTTTTTATATAATTAGTCCAATAATTGAAAATAAGTTTGATAAGAAAATAAAAGTTATTAGGTTTTTTTGGCCTCCAAGTTTTATTTTTTATATTCTTTTTTCTATAATTAGTCATAATTGAAAATAATTTGATAAGAAAATAAAAAGTTATTAGGTTTTGGCCTCCAAGTTTATTTTTATATTCTTTTTTATATAATTAGGTCCATAATTGAAAATAAGTTTGATAGAAAATAAGAAGTTATTAGGTTTTGGCCTCCAAGTTTATTTTTATATTCTTTTTTATATAATGTGAGTCATAATTGAAATAAGTTTTGATAAGAAAATAAAAGGTATTAGGATTTTGGCCTCCAAGTTTATTTTTATATTCTTTTTTATATATTAGTCATAATTGAAATAAGTTTGATAAGAAAAACTAAAGTTATTAGGTTTTGGCCTCCAAGTTTATTTTTATATTCTTTTTTTATATATTAGTCATAATTTGAAAATAATTTTTATAAGAAAATAAAAGTTATTAGTTTTTGGCCTCCAAGTTTATTTTTATATTCTTTTTTATATAATTAGTCATAATTTGAAAATAAGTTTTGATAAGAAATAAAAGTTATTAGGTTTTGGCCTCCAAGTTTATTTTTATATTCTTTTTTATATAATTTAAGTCATAATTGGGCAAAATAAGTTTGATAAGAAAATAAAAGTTATTAGGTTTTGGCCTCCAAGTTTATTTTTATATTCTTCTTTTATATAATTATCATAATTGTAAAATAAGTTTGATAAGAAATAAAAGTTATTAGGTTTTTGGCCTCCAAGTTTTATTTTTATATTCTTTTTTAGTATAATTAGTCTAATTGGAAAATAATAAGTTTGATACCTCAAAAATAAAAGTTATTAGGTTTTGGCCTCCAAGTTATATTTTTATATTCTTTTTTATATAATTAGTCATAATTGGAAAATAAGTTTTGATAAGAAACATAAAGTTATTAGGTTTTTTGGCCTCCAAGTTTATTTTTATATTCTTTTTATATAATTAGTCATCATTGAAAATAATTGTTGATAAGAAATAAAAAGTTATTAGGTTTTGGCCTCCAAGTTTATTTTTATATTCTTATTTTTTATATAATTAGTCCATAATTGAAATAAGTTTGATAAGAAATATAAAAGTTATTAGGTTTTGGCCCTCCAAGTTTATTTTTATATTCTTTTTTATATAATTAGTCATGAATTGAAAAGAATTTGATAAGAAACTAAAAGTTATTATTTTGGCCTCCAAGTTTAGTTTTATAGTTCTTTTTTATATAATTAGTCATAATTGAAATAGTTTGTTGATAAGAAACTAAAAGTTATTAGGTTTTGGCCTACAAGTTTATTTTTATATTCTTTTTTATATCAATTAGTCATAATTGAAATAAGTTTTATAAGAAAATAAAAGTTATTAGGTTTTGGGCCTCCAAGTTTCTATTTTTATAATTCTTTTTTTATATAATTAGTCCATAATTGAAAATAAGTTTGATAAGAAACTAAAAGTTTAGTTAGGTTTTGGCCTCCAGTTTATTTTTATATTCTTTTTTATAGACTTTTAGTCATAATTGAAAATAAGTTTGATTTGAAAATAAAAGTTATTTGGTTTTGGCCTCAATTTTTTTTTTTATATTCTTTTTTATATAATTAGTCATAATTGAAAATAAGTTTTGATAAGACAACTAAAAGTTATTAGGTTTTGGCCTCCAAGTTTATTTTTATATTCTTTTTTATATAATTAGTCCCATAATTGAAAATAAGTTTGATAAGAAATAAAAGTTATTAGGTTTTGGCCTCCAAGTTTATTTTTATATTCTTTTTTATATAATTAGTCATAATTGAAAATAAGTTTGATAAGAAACTAAAAGTTATTAGGTTTTGGCCTCCAAGTTTATTTTTATATTCTTTTTTATATAATTAGTCATAATTGAAAATAAGTATTGATAGAAAATAAAAGTTATTTAGGTTTTGGCCTCCAAGTTTACTTTTTATATTCTTTTTTATATAATTAAGTCCATATTGAAATAATTTTTGATAAGAAAATAAAAGTTATTAGGTTTTGGCCCTCCAGTTTTATTTTTATATTCTTTTTTATATAATTAGTCATAATTGAAAATAAGTTTGATAATAAAATAAAGTTATTAGGTTTTGGCCTCCAAGTTTAATTTTTTATATTCTTTTTTATATAATTAGTCATAATTGCAAAATAAGTTTGATAAGAAAATAAAAGTTTATTAGGTTTTTTGGCCTCCAAGTTTATTTTTATATTCTTTTTATATAATTAGTCATAATTGAACAATAAGTTTTGATAGAAAATAAAAGTTATTAGTTTTTGGCCTCCAAGTTTATTTTTATATTCTTTTTTATATAATTAGTCATCAATTGAAAATAAGTTTGATAAGAAAAATAAAAGTTATTAGGTTTTGGCCTCCAAGTTTATTTTTATATTCTTTTTTATTATAATTTAGTCATAATTGAAAATAAGTTTGATAGAAATAAAAGTTATTAGGGTTTTTGGCCTCCAAGTTTATTTTATATTCTTTTTTATATAATTTAGTCATAATTGAAATAAGTTTGATAAGAAAATAAAGTTATTAGGTTTTGGCCTCCAAGTTTATTTTTTATATTCTTTATTTTATATAATTAGTCATAATTTGAAAATAAGTTTGATAAGAAAATAAAAGTTATTAGGTTTTGGCCTCCAAGTTTATTTTTATATTCTTTTTTATATAATTAGTCATAACTTGAAAATAAGTTTGATAAGAAAATAAAAGTTATTAGGTTTTGGCCTCCAAGTTTATTTTTTATATTCTTTTTTATATAATTAGTCAATAATTGAAAATAAGTTTTGATAAGAAACCTAAAAGTTATTAGTGTTTTGTGCCTCCAGTTTATTTTTATATTCTTTTTTATTTAATTAGTCAGAATTGAAATTAATTATGATAAGAAAATAAAAGTTATTTGGTTTTGGCCTCCAAGTTTATTTTTATATTCTTTTTTTATATAATTAGTCCATATTGAAAATAAGTTTGATAAAAAATAAAAGTTATTAGGTTTTGGCCTCCAAGTTTATTTTTAATACTTCTTTTTTATATAATTAGTCATAATTGAAAATAAGTTTGATAAGAAAAATAAAAGTTATTAGGTTTTTGGCCTCCAAGTTTATTTTTATATTCTTTTTTATATAATTAGGTCATAATTGAAAATAAGTTTGGATAAGAAAATAAAAGTTATTAGTTTTGGCCTCCAAGTTTATTTTTTATATGCTTTTTTATATAATTAGTCATAATTGAAAATAAGTTTGATAAGAAAATAAAGTTATTAGGTTTTGGCCTCCAAGTTTATTTTTATATTCTTTTTATATAATTAGTCATAATTGAAAATAAGTTTGATAAGACACAATAAAAGTTATTAGGTTTTTTTTGGCCTCCAAGTTTATTTTTATATCTTTTTTATATAATTAGTCATAAATTGAAAATAAGTTTTGATAAGAACATAAGTTATATTTTGCCTCCAAGTTTAGTTTTATATCTTTTTTATCTAATTATCATATTGAAATAAGTTTGATACGAAAAATAAAAGTTATTAGGTTTTGGCCTCCAAGTTTCTTTTTATATTCTTTTTTATATAATTAGTCATAATTTGAAAATAAGTTTTGATAAGAAAATAAAAGTTTATTAGGTTTTTGGCCTCCAAGTTTATTTTTATATTCTTTTTTATATAATTAGTAACATAATTGAAAATAAGTTTTGATAAGAAAATAAAAGTTATTAGGTTTTTTGGGCCTCCAAGTTTATTTTTTTATATTCTTTTTATATAATTAGTCATAATTGAAAATAAGTTTGATAAGAAAAATAAAGTTATTATGGTTTTGGCCTCCAAGTTTATTTTATATTCTTTTTTATATAATTAGTCATAATTGAAAATAAGTTTGATAAGAAAATAAAGTTATTAGGTTTTGGCCTCCAAGTTTATTTTTTATATTCTTTTTTTTTTATATAATTAGTCATAATTGAAAATAAGTTTGATAAGAAACTAAAAGTTATTAGGTTTTGGCCTCCAAGTTTATTTTTATATTCTTTTTTTATATAATTTATTCATAATTGAAAATAAGTTTGATAAGAAAATAAAAGTTATTAGGTTTTGGCCTCCAGTTTATTTTATATTCTTTTTTTATATAATAGTCCATAATGGAAAAATAAGTTTTGATAAGAAAATACCAAGTTATTAGGTTTTGGCCTCCAAGTTTAATTTTTATATTTCCCCCCCCTTTTTTATATAATTTAGTCATAATTGAAATAAGTTTGATAATAAACTAAAAGTTTATTAGGTTTTTGGCCTCCAAGTTTATTTTTATATTCTTTTTTGTATATAATTAGTCATAATTGAAAATAAGTTTGATAAGAAAATAAAGTTTAGTAGGTTTTTGGGCCCTCCAAGTTTATTTTTATATTCTTTTTTTATATATTAGTCTAATTGGAAAATACCGTTTGATAAGAAAATCAAGTTATTAGGTTTTGGCCCTCCAAGTTTATTTTTATTCTTTTTTATAAATTATTCATAATTGAAAATAAGTTTTGATACGAAAATAAAAGTTTATTAGGTTTTGGCCTCCAAGTTTAATTTTTATAATTCTTTTTTATATAATTAGTCAATTGAAAATAAGTTTTGATAAGAAAATAAATTATTAGGTTTTGGCCTCCAAGTTTATTGTTTATATCTTGTTTTATATAATTAGCATAATTGAAAATAAGTTTGATAAGAAAATAAAAGTTATTAGGTTGTTGGCCTCCAAGTATATTTTTATATTCTTTTTTATATAAATATTAATAATTGAAAAAAATTTTGATAAGAAAACTAAAAGTTATTAGGTTTTTGGCCTCCAGGATTATTTTTATATTCTTTTTTTATATAATTAGTCATAATTGAAAATAAGTTTGATAAGAAAATAAAAGTTTATTAGGTTTTGGCCCCCCCTCCAAGTTTTATTTTTATATTCTTTTTTATATAATTTAGTCATAATTGAAATAACGTTTGATAAGAAAATAAAAGTTATTAGGTTTTGGCCTCCAAGTTTATTTTTATAATTTTCTTTTTTATATAATTAGTCATATTGAAAATAAGTTTGATAAGAAATATAAAAGTTATTAGGTTTTGGCCTCCAGGGTTATTTTATATTCTTTGTTATATAATTAGTCATAATTGAAATAAGTTTGATAAGAAAATAAAAAGTTATTAGGTTTTGGGCCTCCAAGGTTTATTTTTATATTCTTTTTTATATAATTATTCATAATTGAAAATAGTTTGATAAGAAAATAAAAGTTATTAGGTTTTGGCCTCCAAGTTTTTTTTTATATTCTTTTTTATATATGAGTCATAATTGAAAATAAGTTTGATAAGAAAATAAAAGTTATTAGGTTTTTGGCCTCCAGGATATTTTTTATATTCTTTTTTATATAATTAGTCATAATTGAAATAATAGGTTTGATAAGAAAATAAAAGTTATTAGGTTTTGGCCTCCAAGTTTATTTTTTATATTCTTTTCTATATAATTAGTCATAATTGAAAATAGTTTGATAAGAAACTAAAAAGTTATTAGGTTTTTGGCCTCCCAAGTGTTTATTTTTAGATTCTTTTTATATAATTATATAGTCATAATTGACAAAGTTGATAAGAAAATAAAAGTTATTAGGTTTTGGCCTCCAAGTTTATTTTTATATTCTTTTTTATATAATTAGTCATATTTTGAAAATAAGTTTGATAATAAGAAAATAAAGTTATTAGGTGTTTGGCCTCCAAGTTTATTTTTAATTCTTTTTATATAATTAGTCATAATTGCCAAATAAGTTTTGATAAGAAAATAAAAGTTATTAGGTTTTGGCCTCCAAGTTTATTTTTATATTCTTTTTTATATAATTAGTCTAATTGAAAATACGTTTGATAAGAAACTAAAAGTTATTAGGGTTTTGGCCTCCAAGTTTTATTTTTATATTCTTTTTATATAATAGTCATAATTGAAATAAGTTTGATAAGAAAATAAAAGTTATTAGGTTTTGGCCGTCCAAGTTATTTTATATTCCTTTTTTATATAATTAGTCATAATTGAAAATAAGTTTTGATACGAAAACTAAAAGTTATTAGGTTTTGGCCTCCAATTATTTTTATATTCTTTTTTATAATAATTAGTCATAATTGAAAATAAGTAGTTTGATAAGAAAATAAAAGTTATTAGGTTTTGGCCTCCAAGGTTTTATTTTTATATTCTTTTTATATAATTAGTCATAATGAAAATAAGTTTGATAGAAAAAAAAGTTATTAGGTTTGGCCTCCAAGTTTTTTTTATATTCTTTTTTATATAATTAGTCATAATTGAAAATAAGGTTTTGATAAGAAATAAAAGGGTTTGTTTTATTAGGTTTTGGCCTCCGGTTTTATATTTTTATATTCTTTTTTATATAATTAGTCATAATTGAAAATAAGTTTGATTAAGAAAATAAAAGTTATTTAGGTTTTGGCCTCCATGTTTATTTTTTATAGTCTTTTTTTATCATAATTAGTCATAATTGAAAAATAAGTTTGATAAGAAAATAAAGTTATTAGGTTTTGGCCTCCAAGTTTATTTTTTATATTCTATTCTTTTTTATAAATTAGTCATAATTGAAAATAAGTTTGATAAGAAAATAAAAAGTTACCGATTTCTCTCTAAAATAACCCCCCCCTCTAAAATAACCCCCCCCTCTAAAATAACCCCCCTCTAGAGGTCGATTCCGAAAAAATAACCCCCCCCTCTAAAATAACCCCCCCTCTAAAATAGCCCCCCCCCTAAAATATTTAATTATTTTTTTGGCATGCTATTTTTCAAACCACAGCACGGTTTTATCCCTATTTCAATAAGATTAGAGAATGATTATGGGGGATATCAGGGATTTGGAGGGATATAAGGGGATTTGATGGATTAAGGGATGGCGGTGGATAATATTGATTCGGGATTTGGAGAGATATTAGGTATTAGGTGTGAATTTATGAATTAAAAGAGATAAGTTTAAGAGTATTTTTTCACTTTTATTGAATCAAATGTCCCGATATCCTCCCAAGTCCCTGATATCTCAAAATCCATTGATTTCCACCTTAATCCAGTCAAATTGGATTTTGAGAGGTCCACTAATAATCTTTTACTTCTTAAATCTCATAATATTCAACTTAATTCCCTCCAGCTTTCCCTTAATCTCTTAAAAACTCCATTAATATCCAACGATGTCTACTCCACTAATTCCATCCACTTGATCTCTCGGGACGAAGGATTAAAGTCATGTCACATTGGACTTTAATACCTGAAAATGCCAAGATAGGCATCTTAATCCAATCCCTTTTAATATTATTAACTTTGG
>JARQAB010000378.1:0-10000 GCA_036172955.1 Meloidogyne arenaria
AAAACAATTTCAAATAGTATTACGATTATAGAATGGTAGCATATAGCAGAAGCTTTTATATTATTGAAAGAAATATTTTTAAATGGTTCAGTAAAAATAATTAGTAAAATATGTGACATCGTGTTGTTTACACAAAACTTGGTATTTGATCTTAGGTATGTGCAGTATAGGACAATGAGCCACGTGATAATAGAAGATAAAACCATTTTATTTTATTTCTTAAAATTTTTCTATAATATATCATCAAAAATCTAGTAGATTCCACGACTAAAAAATATATCTAAATAGAGTTCGTATTAAGTTTAACGTACAATATTGACTGATCTAATTCCAATATACACAATAAAACTTATTAAATAGGGAATACTAAGAAGTTGCAATTTTATTATTATCTTTATGATTTAATCCTATAAACTTATTAACCATTCTACTAGGCTCGACATTTTCACTTGCCGGGCCCGGTATTTTTTCCGGGCGAAAAACCCGGAACCCCCGAAAACCCGGTTTTTTTCACCCGTGCCCCGACCCGGTTTTTCAAAATAAAAATGAATCAAATTTAATATATCCTCTATAATTATTTTAATCTGGGATTGGTGGGTTTAATTTTTAATTGTGGTTAAGGCGGATATCGGGGATTTAACTTTGGTTTTGCGGATAAATCTGCGTTTAAATATTATTGGGGGATTTTACAGGAGCTAAGGGCATATCCGCATTTGACGCTATGAATGAATCATTAATGTAGTTTAGTATTTTATATAAAGAACTATTTTGTTAGTTCCTATTGTATTTACCAAATTTCTTCTATTTTTTATAAGAATTTTCTAACTATTTCTAATTTCTTCTAAAATTTTTTCTTCAATTCTAAATTTCGTTTAGTATTTTCAATCAAAGAGAGAAATTTTAATTAATTTAACAAAACTTAATGATTATTTTATATACTCATTGTATATTCTTTGCTTATTTTAATTGGATTCGATAAATCATCGATAAGCTAATTGGACAAGAAGCTTTTAATAAACGTAAAATAATATTATCATTTTCACATCTCTTTACATTCTAACAAACAGGATAATTCGAATGTACATAGACTATGATTAATTTCCTTATTTTTTTCATTATACCATTTTTATAATTTTTCCCATAAGTTTTTAATGCGCAGAGAATCAAATAATTATTACAATATACATATACCTGGAAGAAATAATCATTTAATTGACATTTTTCTAATTAATTCATCTGTACCATGTTATAGAAAATATATATATCCATCTACTTATTTTCAATCTCTTTATTTCGTGTAAGCTTATTTTTGCTCTCAATTCCTTACTTCGAAAACTTCAATTGTTAGTCCAATTTTATTTTAATTCTATTTATTCTGACACTTATTGTTTTTTTTTTATTTTATAGTATTTGGAGTGGTGAGTGGTATCAATGTATAATCTGTTTGTTTATGGTAATTGCAAAGGGTTTGGTGTTTTAAATTTAGACAGTTGAAGCAACACATTCTTTTTCAGATGTCTTAATGTTTTGGTTTTTTTAATTTTGACATTATTCCATATTTTCTTTTTATTATTTTTTTTTGGATACTTAATTTCTATTTACATCTGCTTTTTATTTTTAATTGTTATATTCCACCCCAATGTTTTCCGTAATAATGAGGGATATAACGCCTCTCTATTCTATCATTTTTGCATAAGGTAAATTTACAATTATTTAGTATTACTATTATTTTTAAAAAGAAATTTTACTATTTGTGTGTTAAATTTTTTTATGAAGACAATATTTTATATAGTAAATTATATTTTCATATTTTTTTAATCCTTAAATTTCCTTCAATTTGCAATAAAATTTTTACAATATTGATTGCCGTGGTATAATATTGTGTAGATGAATAATTATTTAAAAAATATTAACTAAAACATTCATACAATCCGTTTATCCTTCTTCAATTCATAAATTTGGAGTATTCTGACACATAAAGGACAATGTAGAGCACTTAAACTTTTTTTTCCATGCCATAACCAATTCTTTCTTTCACATGTTTTAAACAATAAACGAGGCCACAACACCCAGAGAATGATTTAAGTGTCGACAAATTTTTGCCAATACAGATGTCCACAAGTTTTTATAGCGCATATACATTTTAACTATTTTGTAAATTTGGTTCATGAAAGTTCATTATTTAATATTTTTTTTAATGTAAACAAATTTTAACTACTTTAATTTTTAATAAATTGGAATATAAAATTTTATTTAAAAAACTATCAATAAAAGAAAATGTGTTATCTTTCATATGTGTATTTTTGTTATTACGTTTCTTTTTACTTTTTTTAATCCAGGTCTATATTTCTAAATTATTCTAATTTTAACTTTTTGAAATTTTGTTTTGCAAGTAACTTGCTTTGTACTAGCGTGTAATGATGTGCCTTATTCTTGCTTTTCTCATGTACTTAATAAATTGGAATATATATTTATTCTGTTCTTAAGGATTCTGAACTAATTCCCCTTAACGAATTCGCACTTTGAAAAAATAAGAAAAATTTATAATCAGTCCAATTCCCAAACGAAAATTCTTTGATTTAATGATAATTACTTCTGTTAATCATTCTTTAATGATAACAATTCGAAATTTTCGACTTCTTTCTTCATTATCGAATTAGAGAAAATACTATATATTTTTTAAACTGATACCGTAAAATGTTTATGCATTGATTAATCTTTTCTTTTATATTTCACGATCTGTACTGGAAAATAAATGTAAAAAGTTTTTACAAAATTAGATTTTTTTTCGCTAAAATATTTTACGTAAAATAAAGGTCATTAATATGTAATAGGGTTTTTTTCCATTAATTTTTACCTTCTATAAAAAAATTTTACTATTTTAATAATATAAATATAAAATTAATATATATATTCAAAAAATTTTGTCTTTTACAAATTTTATTCATTACTTAAATCTTATGATATTTGTAATTTAAAGTTAAATTATTTTTTAAAATTATTTATATTTTTTTAGATTTTAGAAAATTTGAATTGAAATAATTAATATTAAATTTTCAGTCGACTACAGCACTTTTATACAACACCAGGTAATATCCTCCTCTTAAGAGGATTTCTAATTATTGACGATGAGGATTATTGGCCTGATGATATTTTTTCCTTTTTTATTTCACAAATATTCTTATTTCTGTAATTTAATTTTATAATTACTTTTTTTTATTTTAAAATTTTAATGCTAAGAACAATTTGTTTAAAAATATTGCAAATGCGACGTCATTGTATAATAAATTCCCTGAGTTTACCGAGTACTCCCCGAACAAACAACGTAATTTCCAACTACTTTTCCAACAGTAACTTTATCAACATTATCAATGCCATTTGAATAACAGGCAAAATTTTATTTATTAAATATAAAAACATTTTAAAAAATGTGATGAAATTTCTGGTTTTTGAATTTCAAAAAAAAAATTTGCTTAATTAAAAAAAAATTTTTAAGTAAATTTTAAGTTTTATCAAGTGGTTTGTAAAGACAAGTTGCTAGTACTAGTTTAAGTGATCAATATTTATTTTTTGCGTTCTTATATATTTTTATATTCCGGATTGGTGCAATTGCTGGAGGATCGAAAGCATTTAAATCTTGAAATAAATATTTAATATCATCATAGTCCATTGTCGTATAGATTTTGATTTAATAATTTTTATTGTTTTAAATTATATAACCTATTGCAGATTTATAAATATTTAAGATGAAATTTTGATATTAATTATAAAAATATAAAAACATATTTATATTTATATCTCTGTTTAGTTTCAAATTATGTCTGTTTAGTTTCAATCGTTTTTTATTAATAAGTAATTTATTATATTAATAATTACATATTTTCTATTATTTATTTCCATAAATTTTATTTCTTACAAATAGGAAATTATTTTGTGCCATCTAATTAATATTAAATTTTCAGTTGTCAATGTATTAAAATCATACGTCTTCAGCACTAATTGTGACACATATTTTGATATTAAATCTATCATTTTAATTTTCAAATATGTACTGTTTAAATTAAAAAGTGCTTTTGAAGGTGTTTAATTTATAATCAATTCCCCCTTCTTACAATTTCTTATGCTTTTTGTTATTTGAATAGTATTTGAATCTTTAGCTTGTAGTAATTAATATTAATCAATTTTATAAATACAATCTCCAAATAATAAGTATATTGAGGTATAATTTTTAAGTGTAGGGGGTGGGTGGGAGAGTGGGGTGTTGTCAGAAAATCAATATCCTCCTGACGATTAATTTCAACTAATTTTTCAGATTATCAAGAACATTCTTGAAATTAATGAAAACTGCATAAAATAATGTCCATATGAAACGATGTTGTATATTATTTTTTGAAAAAAGAATATAAAAGGTGAGAAAAAAGTAAAAGTTACAAGATTTAGAGTAAAATTATTTGAACAAATACATACTCTATGCCACTCATTTTCCGAATTAGAATTTATGATACTATTAATATAGTATTCATATATATTTTTTAAAAATACTATTAATATACTATAACTAGTTTACAGTTTTTTTATTTTTTAGTTTAATATTTAAATAATTAATTAGCAGAGGTATAATTAGTTATATATGTACATCAATCTATTAGTAAATCCATTAGATATAGTAATAATTGGCTTATGGTATAATAATTGTATTATATATGATAAATATTAAAATATAGAAAGCATAAATTTTTTAATTTGCAATTAACTACTGCAAACTGAATGCCAGCAGTAAATTTAAAATCTAGTATAAATTGAAAAGATAAGAGTTTAGAATTGAAATTTGTTCACTGAGTAACAAATGAAATTGAGAGATTTATTGGAAATTATTAAATAAATTTACAAAATAAAAATTAAAAATTAAAACTAAAAATTAAAATTTAGAATAATTGCTTTAATAAGAGGAAAATCAGGCCGAGTAATTTCACGAATAAACAAGCGGAGTTTTTGACTGCTTGGGAAATTGACCTATAGCAAGATACATACTCAACGTATTTGAATTTACTCCTTTTACTTCTTACCACAGAAAAGCCCCGGACCAAAAGATCACCATCCTTAATATCAACTAGCCAAACTATTACGTAATTTAAATCTTTCACTAAACACCTCATTACAATTCCAATTAGTCAAACATATCCCCTTACCCCAACCTTAACATCCTTTGAAATCCTTAGGATTTCCCGCAAAGTGCGGGAATCTAATGTCATATTCCGCACTCTAATCCCGCACTCTAATCTCATATTCTATTTCATATTGTTTTATAAATTTTAATTAATCAATTAATAATTGCAGATTGCAGAATATAAAGTAAATAATAAAAATTAATATAATAGACTTTCAATTTATTTATAAATAAATAAATCCACAAATCATATTTTTCTAGCATCATTAAATTATTAAATTAATCGCTATTTTTTATGTTTTCCGTTGCTTTACAATAGGCACATCAAGGGAAAAATTGAAAAGATTTTTAATATATTAAGAAATTTAAAAGAAATGAGCAGATGAGGAAAAATTGTCTGTAAATAGTATAAAATTAGAGATACAAACTAACGAGCAAATATAGAATCTAAATTTAATTTCGAAAATTGATAACTGACATTTTTTATCGAAAAACATTATTCCATTTTGTTGTATATGGGCGATAGCCCTTAGAGTGATTAGTATAAAGCCCAGCCAATAGTTAGTTCTCTCTCCCAGTTTTAGTTCTTCTACCTACTTCACCTGCTCTGTATTTCTTTGTGCGATAAACGTTTTGTTCTGATCTCTTCGTAAGCGGGGTCATAACAGTGGCGCGGTCGAGTAAAAAAAGAACCTGGTCTCGTCAACAAGTTCGTCAACTTCAGTGAGGCTCGTCAACGTAAGCTGTGTGCAGTTCAGGAAAGAAAATCTGTGTGGACAATTGTAGTGTAGTAAAACCAAAAGGTTAGTGAAATTGTAGTGATTAGTGTAAAGTGTAGTGATAAAAAAAATTATTTTAGTGAGTGAACAATGGATGCAAAAGTGTTGGAGAAATTGCTAAAGGCCCAGCAGGAGCATTTTGAGAAAATGTTAGTGAGGCTGTTGAAGCCGAGTGAGATGAACGACACCGAGCTATACAGTAAATTGGATGGCATGATCGTGAGTTTAGTTTCGATTTGACGAGTGGAATGACCTTTGAGTCATGGTTAGGCAGGCATTGGTCCTATTTTGAGGAGGAGGGTAAAACCCTGCCAGAATCCACTAAAGTGAGATTATTGTTGAGTAAATTGGGGCCAGAAGAGTATGCCCAAATTGAAAGGAAGATGCTGCCAACCAAATTGAGTAAGATGAAGTTTGACGAACTCTGTAGTGAATTAGTGAAAGAGTTTAGTGACCATAGGTCTAAATTGTTGAAAAGGTTCGAGGCCTTAAATGTTAAGTGTAGTGCCCTTCAAGATATTGTTGAGTTTGGGAATTTAGTGAATGCTCAATGTGAGCGCGCGGAAATGGCCTTGTCAATTGAAGAATTGAAAGTTCTTATTTTTATTTCAGGTTTGCCAAGTGATTCAACCTCAGTACGACAAGTAGCCATGAAGAGTGTTGAAATTAAAAGTGAAAAGGAGCATGCAGTGACCTTAAAGAAGTGATTGAAGAGTGTCGGGCATATTTGGCCAACAAAGTGAAGCGATGTATATGTCAAGGAGAATAGTGAAATGAAGAAAGAAGTGCCTGTAGTCAATACAGTGCAAAGTGAAGTGTTATGAAAAGAGTGAAAGTGAAAATAGATTCGAGTGCAAACCAAAGTGGACCAAGCCAAACGTCAAGTATCAACAAAATGTGATTGAGAAAAAGTGTAGTCATTGTGGACGTTTTGGTCACTGGCGAATGCAGTGTAAGTTTTTGAATGATAAACAATATCAGCCTAAAAGGCAGTGGAGTGATAATAATAATCATTCAGGTGCTCCATATTGTGCAATTTTGGATATCTTCGATCCAATGCAAAGTGTAGAGAAAGAAGAGTGGATTAAACAAACAGTAGTTTGGAGAAGTGAAGATTGAAATGATTGTTGATACGGCATCGCAAATAAATGTTGTCAATAACGAAGTGTGGAAGAGTATTGGTCAACCCAAAATTGAAAAAGTGAATTATAGTGGTATCGACTGGGTGACAACAAAGTGGAAATTGAAGGAAAGTTCAAAAGTAAAGTGAGAATGAAAGACAAAGACGTCTTTATGGACTTTCATGTAGTGAATAGTGAAGTGTGTATCTTGGGTTTGCCGGGCTTGAAAGAAGTGTCATTGCAAAATCAAAAGCCAAAATACAAAAAGTGGAGTGAAAAGAAGGCAAATTTCAAGATACAGAAAAATGCGTTTCCGAACGGGACAAAAGTGAAAGTGAAGAACACCAATAAAAGAAGTGGTAAAATTGAGTGGCTCAAGGGTGAAATTTTGCGCAAACCGAAAACGCCTGGAAAGTCAAAGTGTCAGTGCTAAAGAGTATTGTAACCAGGTCGTTTAAAGAAATTCGGCGTGATGAGTGGAGTAATAAAAAGAAGTTGCTGAATGAAGACATCAAAAGGATGAACATAAGTGAAGAAACAATTGTGAGTGAAAG
This sequence comes from Meloidogyne arenaria, assembly GCA_036172955.1. Taxonomy (NCBI): domain Eukaryota; kingdom Metazoa; phylum Nematoda; class Chromadorea; order Rhabditida; family Meloidogynidae; genus Meloidogyne; species Meloidogyne arenaria. The sequence goes on from JARQAB010000378.1 coordinate 7,622, forward strand.
TAGTGTGACTTCTTCGAGTGATAGCAGTGTGGACACCTCAAAGAAGATCAAGTCAAAGATGAAAGAAGCAAATGGGAACAAGTCTAAGATGAAAGATGTTGAAGATGATAATAAAAATGGAGACGTAGATGTGTAAATAAATAAATAAATAAAATTTTGTGATAATATTATTGTTGTATTTTTTTGTAATGTTGTATGTATTTTTTTGTTCCCATTGCCCTTATTCCCCCAAATTTTTGTATGTATTTTTGTTGTTGTTTGTTTGGCTGGCAAAGTTAAGTATATTGTAAAGCTTCGGCTTTAAGTGAAGCCGAACCTTTTTTTCAAGGGGGGAGGTGTTGTGTATGGGCGTTAGCCCTTAGAGTGATTAGTATAAAAGCCCAGCCAATAGTTAGTTCTCTCTCCCAGTTTTAGTTCTTCTACCTACTTCACCTGCTCTGTATTTCTTCACGAATATACTTTGAAGTAACTTCTAGAACTAAGTTTATCTAAGCCGGGATAATCGGGGCGGGCATCTAAACGAACATACTTTAAGTTTATATTTATTATATATTATCTAAGCCGTTATCTAAGCCGGGATAATCGGGGGCGTGCATCTAAACGAATATACTTTGAAGTAACTTCTAGAACTAAGTTTATCTAAGCCGGGATAATCGGGGGCGGGCATCTAAACGAACATACTTTGAAGTAACTTCTAGAACTAAGTTTATCTTAGCCGGGAGAATCGGGGGCGGGCATCTTAACGATTTTACTTTGTAGTAAATTCTAGATCTAAGTTTATCTAAGCCGGGATAATCGGGGGCGGGCATCTAAACGAACATACTTTGAAGTAACTTCTAGAACTAAGTTTATCTAAGCCGGAATAATCGGGGGCGGGCATATTCTTAAAAATATTTTTTGAATATTTTTTATGGATTTATCTGGCCGATTGACCACTTTCCATAATTTATATAGAAAGAAAATGGTTTTGCATGTCCAAATAAGAACCCAAATGAAGGCAAACACTGAGGACCATTTTTTGTTTAATTTCCTCCCACATCTCCTGGAAAGGCCAAAAGCTCAACGTTGGATTGCCTATTTTTGCATCGAATTCATTGTTCGCGATTAATTCATTTTTCTTACTATCCCGGCTCAGACTAAATTCTTTAAAGGCCTCAAGCATTATTTTTCAGGGTTACTTAATTTTGTAAGAATATAATAACCACCCCTTTTGGGGTGGTTATTATATTTTCTTCAGGAATTCTTTCTAATGTTCCCGTTTTTTGGTCCACTAGGTATATCGTCTCTCTTATCCTTATTTTTTGCTTGCCATATTTTGAGCAGCTCCCATATTCGGTATCGGCTCTAATAATGAGTTTTAACGGGTCCAAGAACATCAATTCACTCTTCCCTTCATCTAGTGTGACATTTATTGGAATGTTTTTTGAACATTCTTTCCCAGTAAGCCTAATCTTTATTTTTAGCCAATCTATGGGTACAAGACCAAACTTCCAACCATACCTGGTTGTTTTCTTCTGCTACCCAATTTGCTTCTAAGTAAGGATTCAAAAGTCGTTGTCGAGCAATCATGGTGGGGTCTAATTGTTAGGTATGTGTGGGTCTAGTATAAAAGGAGTCGTTAGAGATCAGTCTTGGTCGACACCTGGGTCGACCGGCGCCGTATTATTGTATTTTACCATTCGGATAAACGTTATATTCTATTCCTGTGTTATTCTGTTAGTATCGGACACAACCGCAAGTCGATACATAACAGTGGCGCGGTCGCAGTAGTGAATCAGTTGATTCACAATTCGGACATTATTCGGATTATTCAAATTCGGGGGAAGTATTCGGACATAATTCGGAGATTCGCAGAGCACATCAGATTCTTATTCAGAGGAGACGGCGTCAGTTGAAGTGTGGCAGGCATTCAAGCCGATCGAATTCATCTATTCGACAAGGCCTAGCAAACCTTAGTCAATTTTAGTCGGACCAGTTCGAGTTTGAAAAGATAGTTGTTAGTATTCGGTCCAGAAGTTTATTTTGTTGAAAAGATTATTCGATGAATTCGAGCTTGATCATCAGGAGCAGAGTGAAGGAGCATGTTGTATTCAGTATTTTGATTATATGAGGAACCGCAGTCATGGGCAAGATGTAAGTCCCGATTATTTGTTTATTTCAAGGCCGCAATGAGTAAGTCGGTCAAGTGGACGTAAGACGGTCAAGTATTATTCAAGTCTGAGTCAATTATTTAGTCGCTCCAGAAAAGTTGTAGATAGAATTTTATTATTCGCTCCATTGATGAATTACTATGGCATTATTCAGTTTGATTGAGAGATTATTCAGTTATTCAAAAGATAATGAGATTATTCAAATGCCATATTTAGTTATTCGCCCAAG
>JARQAB010000379.1:0-12601 GCA_036172955.1 Meloidogyne arenaria
GGAAAGCTATCGTTCCATTATTTATAGAGAGAAGGACGTTTGGGCGCTTGCTTGTAAATAGTCAAACAAAAAGCTAAAGTTGTAAAATTTTGCAGAGATATAAAAAAATTCTTAAGCTAGGTCTTCTAAAAATTTCAGAATTTTTGATTCAAATTCTTTGAGTTATGGCCAAAAATGTTAAAATTTTCTCTAAAATGTCAATTTTTCGGATTTTTCGACCAGAACCTGAGAAATTTGAATAGAAAATTCTGAAATTTGAGAGAAGGAGATAATACTATTGGAGAGGTACTTCCAAATTTTATGAATTTAGATTCATTTTTGACTGTTCTAGTCGATCGCGCAGACGTTACTTAAGCTTGTTTCGTCTGTTTTTAGAAGAGACAAGGAGTAACATCTCTTTAAAATTCAGAAATCAAATCACGTCTCCCAGCTGAATTGACCGTTCAAGAGGTCGAGAGGCCAGTTTTGACTGTAGAGCTCGTGCCACAGACAATAGCATTTACCCAGAAGTAAGGTGGACTCGAGTAGGCGGGAGACTTCCAGATGGAGTCTAGAAGTGGAGGAAGACTTGTATTTTCAATTCAAAATTGGCTCTTCTGGACGTTATATTTGTTTGGCAATGCTAAAGGAAGACGTGTCGAAGCTTTTGCACATTACAAGTTCAATCATGTAAGAAGGATTTTTTAAATTTGGTAGATAGATCTGAAGCCTTGGCTCTTTTAAGACTTCTATAGCCTTCCATTTTCCTCCAAAACTCTAATTAATGAAACTCTCGATGTGAGTAGCGACCTCGATGTAGTCGTTATTATTCGCTTCTTACTGTATATTGGAGCGGCTTATATTATAGAAGGGGCTATTATTAGAGAGTGGCGTTTATTTATCGATGTGCCTCTTGTATATCGGGTTTTATAAAGACGGGCTTATTTAGAGGATTTACTTTCAAAAATGGGGAAAGGAGATTAGAATTTCCAGATTGAGACCCTTCTCAATATTCTTATTCTCTAGACCAATCTAGTTCTCAGGTTTTAGTAAGGAAGAATTCCCTATCATCGAAAAGTAGTTTAAATCCTAAACTCCTAATTAAATAATTATTAGTTGGACCTCAGAATTCCAAACAGACAACAATCCAGGAACTCAACCAGTACCTGTAGCGCTAATGAACGTGCTTGCGGAGGCAATGAATGTTGAAGATGGAATATGTTGTGATGGAGAAAGGGATTGTAGGGATGGATCTGATGATGAATTGGTACAAGTTAAATTTGTTAAAATTCCCCTCTAATAGAAAGTATCATAAAACAAACCTTCTAGCAGTTCGTTCCTCAACACTTACATTGCGGTCGGAAAGGAACATCAACACACTCTCTTGATTGTGTTCCTTTCATTCTACTTGTAATGTGCATTTTTCCCCCTTCTTTTCCCCAATTTTCCCCATTCTCTGTGATTATCCCTCTGTTTTGAACAATCTAGAGTAAGGCGATAGACTTTACTTAAACTGACTAATTGCTACTTTTTTAATCATAATTCTCGTAAGCTAGAAGCAGTCTAGTAAATCCTCTAACTCCTCTTATAATTACAAAAATCTCTTAAATTTAATATAGAATTGCCCTTCTAAACGGCACTGTGAGCCAAACGAGTTAAATGTAACAATGAAAAATGTGTCCAGAAAATGTGGCTATGTGATGGAGATGGTAGAAATTTTTTAGGTTTCTAAAGATCAAAAAAAAATCTAGATGATTGTGGGGATGGCTCTGATGAAGTAAACTGTAAACAGCGCAAACCTGGCGATCTGTGCCAAGCAACAGAATTTAGTTGTAAAGATGGGAGACAATGTGTACCTTCAAGTTTTCATTGCGACGGGACTAATGATTGTCATGATGGGAGTGATGAAATTGGTATGGGGGAGCTCAACTTTATCCTTTCGGAACCTCTTTATAACGTAACACTATGGGGCTAAAATTACTGTAATTCATAATGAGGTGTTCCTTAAATAGATGATATCGTTAGCAGTCCACCATACTCACTGATCAGCCACTTTTTTACAAAACTTCTGACATTTTTGACCAGAATTTCTGAAATGTCCAAACACACCAAAAATCTGAAATATTTAAAAGAGTTAACTAACCCTATCAGCGATATCTACCTAAATTTCACAATTTTATGACCAAATTTGGCAATTTTATGAGTGATAGACTAAGCCTAAACCTGCCTATTAATAGCCTAATATTGTCCCTTCCCTTAGACTTCCCTCTCAAATTAATTTAAGAAATATTTTAATTTATTAGGCTGTGTCCAACCAACAGTTGTGCACCCCCACAGTCAAATATGGTTGTACCACAGGGTGGTGAATTTAAATTGACATGTAGAGCTGTTGGAGTTCCCGATCCTTATTTAATTGGCGTTTGAATTGGCAAGTGTTTGTTTGTGAACCTCTAGATGCCAGCAAGTTTCTGAGGGGGGGGAGGTGTTGGCACTCTTACAGTTCGAATGCTCAGTCAGTCAAAATTTTTAACTTTCCTTAACTTAGTATAGTGGAAAGTTCGTGCCGACTTGCTTGAAGCCTGTAGGACACCACAATAGTCTGAAAGAAAAAATGTTCTATTCACACTAGTTTAGAAGGATTGCAGATGGCTGAAAGGAACTTCCGTTCATCGCACTGTCATGTTCCCTTCACACTTCTTGTAGGCTGTAAGGAACATATCTACTCCGAAAGGAACATGTTCATGTTCCTTTCGCACTACCCGAAAGGAACATGTTCCTTTCACACTACTTACAGTCTGGAAGTAACGTGTTCTTTTTCATGTGGTTTTGAAGGAACGTGACCTTTCACACTTCTTGTAGCCCGGAAAGAACCTTACCATTTATTTTAATTTATAAAATAGAAGGTCTATTAATGTGCTTAACCTCCCTAATCTCATTTTCAGGCCATTAGACCAAGGTGCCTACACATGCGAAGCTATAAACGTCAAAGGCCGTGTATTGGCAACCCCAGACTGTATCGTCCGTATAGTCTCTATACCAGCACCAGAACCCCCTCCAGAATCTCGCGCCTCCAAAACCAGAACAGAGAACTTGTTCTAGTCCAACAACTTATCAAGCACTCAAGGCTGTCTTCGCTGCTTTTGTTTTGGAGTTACTGATCGTTGTCGTTCTAGTATGCTTTCAGAACAAAGGTAGGTGCTTCAAGTTTTTAAGGGCTTCCTTATAATAATATTCTGATGAACTTATCTTGTTCTGATTAAATAAGAAATTCTGATTCTATAGACTGGCTTGAAATGTGTGTTCCTTTCATCTTACCTTATGGGTGGAAGGGACAGAAATCTTGTTCTGATTTAAAGCAGAAGGATTTTGATTTTTATGACATATGTCAAAAAAATTTTTTATGACATTTGTGAATTTTTTCTGGCATATGTCAAAATTCTGATTTTTATAGATCTACCAGAACGGCTCCCCTTCCTTCTTTACTTCATCTCGATCGTTATATTCTCTCGTTGCATTATATCTCTCAGTGTGTTCCTTTCGGCCTACTTAATGGGCTGAAAGGAACACTATTTAAAAAATTATTTCAATTGAAAATATACGTGATTTTCTCTGTGATTGTATTTTTGCTTAAATTTTTCTAAAATTTTTCTTTATTTATTTTTTGTTTTTCTTTGTTTTCTGCTTTTTTAAGTTTTAAAAAAATATTAAAAAATTTTTTTTATAAATCTTTAAAAAAATTTTCAGGAAATTCAATGTTGTAAGTTGAAAAAAAACTTTGTTGGCTTTGGTATAAAATATTGAAAAAAAATTTTTAAATTAACCCTTACATGATCTTACATATCTCAAGTCAGCAGTGTTCTTTAGGTACCAGGAACCGGAACCAAAAAATTTTTTAGTTCCTGAATGGAACCCTGATTTTTGAACTATCAGAAGAACGCTGCATGTCAGACCTTGTTTTCTTTAAACTCAAAGTTTTGCTGTGCCTTCTAATCGTTTTTTTTCTATGTTTTTTTCTAATCTCTTGAATTGTTAGTAAAATCAGCTTGAACCCAATAGGCTTAATCATTCTCGAGATTTCTTATTTATTCTATACTTAGGGCATGTGTACATTAAGGGGGTCAGGGCACCTTACTTATGTCAACAATACATACATAAGGTGCCGACGTTATTTCAATCGGACCCCGAAACACGAAGCAGAACGCGAAAAAACCTTAAAAATTTTTTCGACCCGAAAGTGATCCCAAGAAAATTCTAAAATACGACACAAATTCTTGGCTAATCATGATATCCGTGATTCACACATAGAAGGTGTGAGACTCTGTTTAGTCTATTTAATCCTTATTAACAAAACTCTTATCCCTTAACCCAACAATTTAATGAAATTATTATTCTTACAAAAATAATTTTTTCAGGAAAAACTTTTCTTGCTGCCCAGGGGCAAACCTTACACTAGCTGATCAAGATGGACGTTCTGTCCCAGGAATTAAATTAGATTATGAACGTTACAATTTTGTTGGCCATAAAGAACCGCATCATGGACAGACACTTTATTGGAAAATGACCCCAACTATTTCTTGGAAATCAAGTGGAAATTTTTTGAAATTTTGGAAAAAAAAAATTATTGAAAAAATTTTCAAAAATTTTTTGAAATTTTTGAAATTTTTGAAAATTTTTTAAAAATTGTCAAAAAATTTTCTTGAGAATTTCTGAAAATTTTTTGAAAATTTTTTTGAAATTTTTGGAAATTTTTTTGAAAATTGAAAATTTTTTTGAAAATTTTTTTTGAAATTTTTTGAAATTTTTTGAAATTTTTTGAAAATTTTTTTGAAATTTTCAAGAAAAATTTTTTAGGTCACTGCATATGGTGGCGATTTATCACTCAAATTACTGTATGAAGGCCCTGTCCAGGACGGACTGAACCTCTTATTATTCTTAGAGTGATTGAATTAAAACAATTAAATTTTAAAATTAAACTTTAGGGAAATGGAATTACTTTGGTTCATCGTGCCAGAGATCAAGAGTCCGTGTTTACTCCAGGGAGGGACTTTACAGTAACTGTGCCTACTTATGAGGTGATTTTGAATTTTCTTTTTGAGAGGAATGTCAGTTATTCTCCCACAATACCAAACAATTCAGCCCATCATTTATATATAATACTCCATAAATATGGCCCCCATGGGGCTTCGGAGCTTATATGTGAAAAAACAGAACAAACTGCACCCTCCACGGAACAACAAAATCACCTTTTAGTGATAACAGGTCTTCCTGAAAGTGTTGAAAAACGACCGATCGACAGGGCCTCATCAGACAAAAACAACGTTTTTGGAAATTTAAATGAACTTGAAATTGACCGCTGTCTCCCCACCTCTATTTTTAGAAGGGAAGACAGCGGCCACCTAATGAAAAACCACGACCCATCAAAGTTGTTATGCCGTGTTCTGCTGCTGCAGCTGAAGCCATTAAAAACAAGAAGAAACTTGCTGGTGGAAAATTAAAGAACATTATTGTGAGAAGAAGTCTTACAAAGGATGAACTAGTAGAAGAGCTTCTTTGATGAAAGGTGTAAAATTAAAAGGAATGATACAGGTTTCGACTTTATAATTTATGCGAATCAAATTATATTGCGTTCGGAAGTACTATTTTTAAAAAACTTTATCAAAAAACCAATAAATAACTCACCGAATTACTCTGAACGCACTTAATTACGATCCACTCAAACCCCAAAGAGTCTTAAAAAAACACAAAACATAACCAGCACTAAAACAAACCAAAAAAGTTCTCTGTCCTGTTTATACTATAACTGCCAGTCAATTAAAATAAAATTCACGAATTGATCTTGAAATTGTCCAACAAAACCCTGATATTTTTTTATTCTTAACTGAAACATGGATAAATTCTAACGAAAATCCTCTTCTGTATCTTAAATCAGCTTCTCTCTTTCAAATAATTACTGAGAATAGAAATCAATCTTATAAAAGTAGAGGCGGTGGTGTAGCTATGCTTATTAAAAACGGAATATCATTCAGACAAATCAAATGTAAAAAAATTGCTGGCATAGATACACTAATCATTGACGTCTCTACCACTCGTTTTTAAATATTATATTAGGTTAGTTTTAGTTTATAGACCACCTTCCATTTCTAATCAGTCTACACAGTCTCTTATCAAAGTTCTTCAAAAATTTTCTCAAGGTAATGTAGTCATTATCGGAGACTTTAACTTCATAAATCTTATATAAACTGGAGGGATCTTACAGCTAATAATAGTATTGGAAAAGAATTTTTAGAATTTACATTAAATTTCCATTATTCAAATCTTATTCGAGGACCCAACCCTTATAAGGGTTCTATCTTAGATATCTTAGATCTTTGTTAACTAACAATTCTAGTTGTATTACATCTCCTCTTCATCTACTGGACTTTCTACTTCGGATCATTTTTCTACTAATTTTTGCTAAACATACAACGTCCCACACCCTCTATAAAAACCTTTAGAGATTACAAAATATTAAACTTCTAAATGCGCACATTGCTAAGGAATTCAATAATCTATATGATATTAAAAAATTTTTTTTTCCCCTTTGTATCAGACAAATATAGTTTCTTTATACACTTTATTAAAGAGTTAAGTAACATCTATATTCCTATACGATCACTCACTATTAAGCCTAACGTAACAATTTATCCTAAACACATTAAACGTCTTCTTGCCACTAAAAATAAAATATTCAAGGATCTTAAAATATAAGATACATCCATCTCAATATTTAAGATTTTTGTAAAACTGTTAAGCATATTATTAATAGATATAACTCAATTAGAATTAAAAAACTGGTCTCAAGCTCTCAAGGAATTCACAAATTTATGAAAAGATTTGCAAAAGGTCACTCTCCAACCAAAAAAATACTTCCTTATTTAGAGCATAATGGATTATATATTTTGAGGATAAAGCCAATGTGATTTATTTGCCAGAGCTTGCTCCATCATTCTCAAACGTACCAATTCAAAACCATCCTATTTTACCTCCGTCAAATTATTCATCCCAACTTGATGATATTGATTTCACGCTTATAGTATTGTAACATATTAAAGTCTCTTCCTCCAAAAGAAGGTGTATCAGCAGACGGAATTAGTTAAAACTTTTAAAAAATTGCACAGATTCTATGCGCCATTCTCTCGTCTAGCGGATATATTTTAGGGATTCTTTAGATTCTGGCATTTTACCAGAACTTTGGAAAAATATCGTTCATCACCCCCATTTTAAAAAGGGCTCAAATCAGATGTTTCAAATTATCGTCCAATTGCTATTACATCATCAATATGTAGAGTCATTGAGAGATTACTATGTCAACATATTTGAGCACATTAAGAGGCTAATAAAATGATTAGGGACCAACAGTTTGGCTTTTTAAAAAACGTTCGACGGGCACTCAGCTTTTTATCCTCTTTCGACGCATGGTATAAAGCCATCCTAAATAATCAAGGTATTGACTGCATCTTTATAGACTTTAAGAAAGCTTTTGATAGTGTTCCCATACGATACCTCATTTACAAGCTCTCTAATATAGGCATTAAGGGGGGGGGGGGAAAAACTTCTTAACTGGATTTCAAATTTCCTCTCTAACAGAACAGCTTCTGAAAAAATAAATAACAATTATTCTGATCCTATTCCTATTATTTCGGGTATACCGCAATGAACCATAATAGGCCCAGTATTGTTTTTAATATATATAAATGATATTATCTACAGAATAACTTCCCCCACCAAAACCATGCTTTTTGCTGACGACCTAAAATATTTTGTGAATTTTCTGCAAATAACGATAATGCTTGTCTACAAGAATAACTCATTAAAATTGAAGAATGGTGTATTGATTGGGCTTTAGATATCTCTTTGAATAAAACAGTACTTTTCATATAGGCAAAAATAATCCTAGAAAACGCTATATCCTTTTTCGGCACTATTTTACAGACTTTATCTTCAGTTACGGATTTAGGAATTACCATTACAGTTAAACTTGCTTTTGAAGCACATCTAACTATAATTAGTAAAAAGGCATACGAACGTTCTATTCTTGTTGTTAATAATATTATTCATCTAATCCTAAGATTTTTCTTTAGCTTTTAAATCATATGTTAGGCCTATCCTGGAATACGCCTCCATTATTTGGAGTCCTAAAACAAAAAACTTATTCTAAAAATCGAACAAATTCAAAAGTGGTTTACAAGGATTGCTTTAGCTAAATGCAAAATCTCTAAAATGAATTATGAAAATAGACTAAAATTTCTAATCTAGAATCTCTGGTCCTTAGCGTACTCTATTTGACCTTTCAACAATATTCAGATTAACAAAAAATTTTACCCATCTTGACCCGAACTCTTTTGTTGATTTTTCAACACGGCCTATTAGAAATAAACATAATCTACAATTACGAGTCCCTAAAAAGATATCAAAGACTGAACATTGGATCATAAATAGATCTTTAAATTATGGAACGTTCTTCCTATACAAATTATAAATTCTCCAAATCCTAAATCTTTCTGGATAAACCTAAGACATTACCTATACGAAATCAAGACTTATGTTAAGGACTTCATTGGCCAGTTTTAGTGCATTTAATTTTAATGTTTTTTTTGAGACTCTCCCGTCCTTTTTAATTTTGCTTACAAAATAAACATTTTTCTTTCCTTCCGTTTTATATAAGTTTTATGTAATTTATTTTTTATTTAATTTTACAATTTTTTTTACATTTTAAGGCATTTCTAATTTTTGACTCTGGGTAATATTATTTTTTTTGTCATTTCTTACCATGACAAGCAAACGTCAATATTCTATTGGAGGAAATTCTGACTCTTCCACAAATTCACCTCTGACTAAAAAACAACAATTACTTAATTCTATTTCATCTTTTTTAACATATGATATACATATATGAATTTCCTCCATCATGTTTTTGCACACCCATGTAAATTTTCATATTAATTATTAATTGACTTTATTTTTTATGCTTTGACTTTCTTTTTATTGTACTAAATTTAAGAGACGTACTTGTTACGCCCATTTTAGTGAATAAATTATTATTATTATTATTAGATAGATCTGAAGCCTTGGCTCTTTTAAGACTTCTATAGCCTTCCATTTTCCTCCAAAACTCTAATTAATGAACTCTCGATAGTAGCGACCTCGATGTAGTCGTTATTCGCTCCTTTACTGTATATTGGAGCGGGCTTATATTATAGAATGGGCTATTATAGAGAGTGGACGTTTATTTATCGATGTGCCTCTTGTATATCGGGGCTTCTAATAGAGCCGGGCTTATTTAGAGGATTTACTTTCAAAAATGGGGAAAGGAGAATTAGAATTGTCCAGATGAGACCCTTCCTCAATATATCTTATTCTCTAGACCATATCTAGTTTCTCGTTTTAGTAAGGAAGATTTCCCTATCATCGAAAGTAGTTTTAATCCTAAAACTCCTAATTAAATAATTATTAGTTGGACCTCAAGAATTCCAAACAGACAACAATCCAGGAACTCAACCAGTTACCTGTAGCGCTAATGAACGTGCTTGCGGAGGCAATGAATGTGTGAAGATGGAATATGTTTGTGATGGGAAGAAAGGGATTGTCGGGATGGATCTGATGAAATTGGTACAGTTAAATTTGTTAAAATTCCCCTATAATAGAAAGTATCATAAACAAAACCTTCTAGCAGTTCGTTCCTCACACTTTACATTGCGGTCGGAAAGGAACATCAACACACTCTCTTGGATTGGGTTCCTTTCATTCTACTTGTAATGTGCATTTTTCCCCCTTCTTTTCCCCAATTTTCCCCATTCTCTGTGATTATCCCTCTGTTTGAACAAATCTTAGAGTAAGGCGATAGACTTTACTTAACTGACTAATTGCTACTTTTTTAATCATATTCTCGTAAAGCTAGAAGCAGTCTAGTAAATCCTCTAACTCTCCTCTTATAATTACCAAAATCTCTTAAATTTAATATAGAATTGCCCTTCTAACGGCACTGTGAGCCAAACGAGTTAAATGTAACAATGAAAAATGTGTCCAGAAAATGTGGCTATGTGATGAGATGGTAGAAATTTTTTAGGTTTCTAAAGATCAAAAAAAATCTAGATGATTGTGGGGATGGCTCTGATGAGTAAACTGTAAACAGCGCAAACCTGGCGATCTGTGCCAAGCAACAGAATTTAGTTGTAAAGATGGGAGACAATGTGTACCTTCAAGTTTCATTGCGACGGGACTAATGATTGTCATGAGGGAGTGATGAAATTGGTATGGGGGAGCTCAACTTTATCCTTCGGAACCTCTTTATAACGTACACTATTGGGGCTAAAATTACTGTAATTCATAATGAGGTGTTCCTTAAATAGATGATATCGTTAGCAAGTCCACCATACTCACTGATCAGCCCCTTTTTTACAAAACTTCTGACATTTTGACCAGAATTTCTGAAATGTCCAACCAAAAAATCTGAAATATTTAAAAGAGTTAACTAACCCTATCAGCGATATCTACACTAATTTCACAATTTTATGACCAAATTTGCAATTTTATGAGTGATAGACTAAGCCTAAACCTGCCTATTAATAGCCTAAATTTGTCCCTTCCCTTAGACTTCCCTCTCAAATTTAATTTAAGAAATATTTTAATTTATTAGGCTGTGTCCAACCAACAGTTGTTGCACCCCCCAGTCAAATATGGTTGTACCACGGGTGGTGAATTTAAATTGACATGTAGAGCTGTTGGAGTTCCCGATCCTTATATTAATTGGCGTTTGAATTGGCAAGATGTTTTGTGAACCTCCTAGATGCCAGCAAGTTTCTGAGGGGGGTGTTGGCACTCTTACAGTTCAGAATGCTCAGTCAGTCAAAATTTTTTAACTTTCCTTAACTTAGTATAGTGGAAGTTCGTTCCGTATTGCTTGAAGCCTGTAGGACACCACAATAGTCTGAAAGAAAAATGTTTATTCACACTAGTTTAGAAGGATTGCAGATGGCTGAAAGGAACTTCCGTTCATCGCACTGTCATGTTCCTTCACACTCTTGTAGGCTGTAAGGAACATATCTACTCGAAAGGAACATGTTCATGTTCCTTTCGCACTAGCCCGAAAGGAACATGTTCCCTTCACACTACTTACAGTCTGGAAGTAACGTGTTCTTTTTCATGTGGTTTTGAAGGAACGTGACCTTTCACACTTCTTGTAGCCCGGAAAGAACCTTACCATTTATTTTAATTTTATAAAAAGAAGGTCTATAATGTGCTTAACCTCCCTAATCTCATTTTCAGCCATAGACCAGGTGCCTACACATGCGAAGCTATAAACGTCAAAGGCCGTGTATTGGCAACCCCAGACTGTATCGTCCGTATAGTCTCTATACCAGCACCAGAACCCCCTCCAGAATCTCGCGCTCCAAAACCAGAACAGAGAACTTGTTCTAGTCCAACAACTTATCAAGCACCTCAAGGCTGTCTTCGCTGCTTTTGTTTGGAGTTCTGATCGTTGTCGTTCTAGTATCTTTTCAGAACAAAGGTAGGTGCTTCAAGTTTTTAAGGGCTTCCTTATAATTAATATTCTGATTGAACTTATCTTGTTCTGATTTAAATAAGAAAATTCTGATTCTATAGACTGGCTTGAAATGTGTGTCATTTCATCTTACCTTATGGGTGGAAGGGACAGAAATCTTGTTCTGATTTAAAGCAGAAGGATTTTGATTTTTATGACATATGTCAAAAAATTTTTTATGACATTTGTGAATTTTTCTGGCATATGTCAAAATTCTGATTTTTATAGATCTACAGAACGGTCCCCCTTCCTTCTTTACTTCATCTCGATCGTTATATTTCTCGTTGCATTATATCTCTCAGTGTGTTCCTTTCGGCCTACTTAATGGGCTGAAAGGACACTATTTAAAAAATTATTTCAATTGAAAATATACGTGATTTTCTCTGTGATTGTATTTTTGCTTAAATTTTTTCTAAAAATTTTTCTTTATTTTATTTTTTGTTTTTCTTTGTTTTCTGCTTTTTTAAGTTTAAAAAAATATTAAAAAAATTTTTTTATAATCTTTAAAAAAATTTTCAGGAAATTCAATGTGTAAGTTGAAAAAAAACTTTGTTGGCTTTGGTATAAAATATTGAAAAAAATTTTTAAATTAACCCTTAGAGTTACATGATCTTAACACTAATCTCAAGTCAGCAGTGTTCTTTAGGTACCAGGAACCGGAACCAAAAAATTTTTTAGTTCCTGAATGGAACCCTGATTTTTTGAACTATCAGAAGAACGCTGCATGTCAGACCTTGTTTTCTTTAACTCAAAGTTTTGCTGTGCCTTCTAATCGTTTTTTTTTCTATGTTTTTTTCTAATCTCTTGAATTGTTAGTAAAAATCAGCTTGAACCCAATAGGCTTAATCATTCTCGAGATTTCTTATTTATTCTATACTAGGGCATGTGTACATAAGGGGGTCAGGGCACCTTACTTATGTCAACAATACATACATAAGGTGCCGACGTTATTTCAATCGGACCCCGAAACACGAAGCAGAACGCGAAAAAACCTTAAATTTTTTTCGACACGAAAGTGATCCCAAGAAAATTCTAAAATAC